>VYZP01063014.1:7467-48741 GCA_013400635.1 Hypocryptadius cinnamomeus
ACCCCCCCACGCTTCCTCTCCCCGCCGCCCGCATTGTTCTTCCCGGGCGGGATGCGGATCCGGCGGGTGCCGTGTTTATTTATTTCTTCCTCCCGTACGCGCATCTCCCGCGGGGGGCTGCGGCCGCGCGCCCTCCCCCCTCCTCCCGGAAAGAAATGGGGAAGAAATCCGAATTGAAAAGAAAAGACAGGGGAAAAGTTGTGTCCCGCCCTGCACGGCGCAGCGGGCGCTGGAAGAAACCCTGAATCACCCCCCCCCGCCAAAAAAAAACCCTAAAGGGAGAAGCTGCGGGCGGAGCCGCCCGGCGGGGGCGCGCCCGGNCCGATCCTGCCCCTGTCCCGGTCCTGCCCCTGTCCCGGTCCCTGTCCCTGTCCTGTCCCGGTCTCGGTCCTGATCCCGATCCTGTTCTGGTCCCGGTCCTGTCCCTGTCCCGGTCCTGCCCCTGTCCCGGTCCTGTCCCTGTCCCGATCCTGTCCCTGTCCCGGTCCTGTCCCTGTCCCNGGGCCGAGCCCGCGGTCAGCGGGGGATGCTGCGGGGCCCGGGGCATCCCCCACCCCAGGGACCCCCACGGCCCCGGGAGCCGCTCCCCGAACAGCCCCGTAACCCCCGGGAGCCGCTCCCCAAATTCTCCCTCGGGACCTGCACCCCGGATGAACCTCAAATTCTCTCCCAGGGTCTGCACCCCAAATCAACCCCAAATTCTCTCCCAGGGTCTGCACCCCAAATGAACCCCAAATTCTCTCCCAGGGTCTGAACCCCAAATTCTCTCCCGGGACCTGCACCCCNGGTCGCCGCAGGCCACGCCCACCCTCATTGATAAATCCGGTGGCACCACCCCTTCCGCCTGCCTATTGGTGGAATAGCGCACCGTGCCTCGCTTCTATTGGTTACATCTGCTGTCACTCATACTCTCGTCCCGCCCCTGCGCCGCGCTCCGCCAGCGGGGCGGTGCCACGGGCGCCAAGCGGCGGGAAGAGGGGGCGGGCTCATCTTGGGGACGGCAAAGTCTGATTGGTTACGACGCCCGTCGCTCATACCCAGCGCTCCGCACCCATTGGCCGAGGCNCAACCCCAAATTCTGCCCCAGGACCTGCACCCCAAATGAACCCCAACTCCCACCGGAGCCGCATCCTAAAGGATCCCTGCTCCCCAAACCATCCCCTATTCTCCCGGGAGCCGCTCCCCGGTTCCCCCCCGGTTCCCCCCCGGTTCCCCGTATAAAACTCCCCAGATTGTCCCCGGGATGTCCCAGAGGAGCCGCTGTGCCCGAGCCATCCCCGGTCCCCGTTGCAGGCGTGTTCCCTCGGTCACCTGGCCGGGCTGCAGTTGGAACCTCACACTGCTGCTGCTCAAAGGACGATTTGCAATGTCAGGGTGTCAGGGCAGCTTTGCTTCCCATCACCAATTTGGGCAGCGAGCAGTAATTTTCTAAAAATATATATATTGTTATTGTTATTTTTTTGTATTTGCAGGCAAGCAAACCAAAGCTGCGTCTCCTCTGCTGCTGCTCTCGTTTGGGATTTGATTTGCATCGTCTCCGAGCCCATTAGAAGAAATAAATAAAAAAAAGAGGAGAAGAGAAGAAAAAAAAATATAAAAAAAGGGCAAACCAAACCCACACAAAACATGTGCGGAAGGACTTCCACTCCCTGGCTGTGCTATTGAGGATCAGGAAGAGCCTTTGGGGCTGCAGGATCTCGCCAGGCTGATGCTGCTGCTCAAGGATTTGGTGCAGGGAGACAAAACTGCTGCCTCTTCCATCCGCTGATCTCAACATCTGCATTTTCCTGCTGCTGTGCTCCCTCTCACACCCTCTCTCCATGGACTGATTTTTTGATTTTTTTCCCTTTTTGCGGGGGGGGGAGGGAAGGACGAGCAGCAAGCCAAGGCATCGTGCTGAGAGGAGCGAAAATTCCCTTTCTGTCTCGTGTTCTGGTGGATCTCTTTCGAGGTTATTCAGCTTTTTGGAAAAGAAAACATGACGTCGCCAGCAAAATTCAAAAAGGATAAGGAGATCATAGCTGAATATGACACTCAGGTTAAAGGTAAGGAATGGTTTTATTTCCATCCCTTCACTGCAAGCCTGCCTGGCGATTGTAGGAGTTTGCAGTGGATGTTTGGGTGGGGAAGAGGGAAATCATTTGCAGATTGCCTGGAATTTGCAGGGTTTTTTTTGGGAATACAAAGCTGGGTCGGGTTTGCAGTGCTGTGTCCGTCCCCATGGGGTAGTTCCTGCTTTGGTGCTGCCGTTTTTAAGGTACCACAGCGAGGGTTTTTTAATGGAATATCCACATTTTTGAGTTCGGGGAGATCCATCTTTTCCTGCCTGCCGTTCCCAGAGACGGCTTTGCATGTGAAATATGAGAGGCAGGGAATTGCTTTTTAATCCTCTGCCTGTCATGGGAATCTTTGAACAATCTGTGCAGTGTCACAGGAGCATATTTCCACTGCTGCTGATGGGGGACTGTGCTCCAGGGTCCCTGGGAAGCTGTTTGTGCTAGAAACTTCCATTATTCAGGATTTTCCTCGGGTTGAGTCCATCATAATTCCCTGCTTTTCCTTGCCGTGCTGGAGTGTAACACCTCGAGGCTGCAGTGTGGGTGTACACACACACACACACAGAGGGAAATGAATAAATGAATAAAACTCATGCAGCAGCATTATTCCTATCAGCACGGGGAGTAATAAACAGATTTATACAGTGGGCTTTGCAATGACCATGCAAGTCTCCTGCAGAATTCAGCTGCCATCATGTGCCCTAGGTTAAAAAAAAAATAAAAGATGGTGAAATCCCCCCCTAAGCTGCTTATTTTTGCAAAGTTTTCGGGATAAGACGTATTTAAAAGAATAATTAGGGCTTGTGCATGGCTTGATACGTCGCTGCTAGGAAGTTCAGAGATTCAGTGATTTATCTAATTGGTTGAAACTTGCTTGGTATGCTCAGAGCATGCAGGAAAGATGGCCTTCGGGCAGGGCTGATTGAGTTAAATCAATGCTATTTGAAAAAAAAAAAAAAAGCCAGATTTAAATCTGAGTAGGAAACCTAGATTCAAATTGACAATTAAGATATTGTTTTGCAATTAGGTGCTCAGTTATTTTTCCTGCTGGGGAGGAGGGTCTGATTGTTGGTTGTAAATCATTAAAATGTGTTGTCCTACAAGACATGTCCTACCATGACCCCAGTGCCCTGCACCTAGAAGCAGTTTAGGTACTTATGTTGAAAAATGCTTATTTGAGCAAATATGAAGCTGTGTTGAGAGTTTATTTTGATTTTTTTCCCTTTAATGTTGAGGTTCTTAAAGTTAGAAATGGAGAAGGGCGTGTTTCTCTTTTACTGGTTTAGTTTCTATTCCTGTTTTCTTGCTGTCTTTGGAACTGGGAATTGCAGTCAGCATCAAATTAGAGGCTTGGAGGCTCTTTCATTATTTACCCCATCAAAATGTGCATGATAGATGCGAGCTCGCAGTCACAATATTTGGGAATAACGCGGAAAGGAGGCTTTAGAATTAGCAAAGCACATCCTCTCACCTCTCAGCTCTCGCATGAATTAGAAATCCTTCCCTTCCTTTTCAGACAGGAGACCAGGAAAATGGGAAGGAGCCTTCCTTGCTGCTGCCAGAGCTCAGCTCATCTCTGGGGCTGTCGATTGACCTGGAAATGTGCTCCCAAAAGTGGATTGCAGTAGTGGCACATGGATTTTTTTTTCTTTTTTTTTTTTTTTTTTTTTTTTTCTTTTTTGGCCTTATAAAGCATTGCTGTCTCAGATGCAGGAGGTTAAGGAGGCCGGAAGCGTGTGAAGGGGTCAGGAGGAGCTGGGAGATGGGGGTTTCCTTCCTGAATTGGGGTGAGGGCAGGGATGCCTTCACCTCGGGATGCTCGTCCCATCCTCTCCCAGCTCGGCTCTGCGGAAGGAGGTGCTGATCCATCTCCTGCCCCTCCTTGGAGGGAGGTGTAGAGGGACCAGACAGCTCAGAAATGCTCAGGACAGTCCTGTAGCAGCCCTGTCCTACATCCCCTGGTTCATTTTAGAGCTTTTCCTTTCCCTTTTCCACCCAGCAGTGATTCCAGGAGCTGCTTTGACACTGGGGATCCTTGTCTCCCTGCCTTTAGGTGCCAGCTTTGGAGGGACACTTTGCTCCTTTTGAAACACCACAAACCTTTGCTTGTTTTGTGCTTTACATGCCTCCCATAAATGTCTCCCATGACAATCCCACAGATAGCTCAGTGCTGAGCTGGGCACTGCTGTGATTCCTTAGGGAATCTCTCCGCTCTAATTCCAGGCACGTGCAGGTCTCTCCACGCATCCCAGTGGCAGGATGAGATGGTGCTGAATCCATTCAAACCCACAAGTGTGGTGGTGCTGCTCCTCACCAAGCACACTGAGGTTCCTGCAGGGTGATTTTGGTGTCCTGCTCCAATTCTGCCCTCAGCTGTGGGAGCAGCATGGAAATGTTAACTCTGAAATCCTTTCCCTGAGCTGGGAAGGGGAGCAGGGGCTGTGGGGGTGAGATGAATCACGTGTTGGCGTGCTACACGAATTGTGAGGTGGCATCTGCTCCTCTGATGAGAAAACTCGGATATTTTTTGCTGGCATTTAGAAACTTACGGCGTTTTTTGTGCTTTTCTCTGTGCTGGGAGCCGTGTTTAGAGGCTTCCTTTAAAACCCTTAATCCACAAACACCTCCTTAAGCACTTTAAATGATTGCTAATGGAATGATGGAGCTTTGTTTAAAAATTTAATAGCCTTAAGTGGTTAATCAGAAACCATTTAAAGAATGGCTTGATTAATAGATCATCGCGAGGCAAAATTTTTGATTTTTTATTGCTGAATGAGCTCAGTGGTTTTTATTGAAAAAGGGGCAGCAGGGCAAAGGATCATGGAATGGTTTGGGTTGGGAGGGACCTTAAAGCTCATCTCATGGGCAGGGACACCTCCCACCATCCCAGGCTGCTCCAAGTGTCCAGCCTGGCCTTGGGCACTTCCAGGGATGGGCTGTGGATGAGTGACACTTTCTGTTCTCCTGGAAGCATGAGCTGTAGGTATTTGTTGTCTCCCCACAGCCATTTCTCTGCCTCTTTGGGGTTGTAGCTGGCTCTTCCCGTGGTTTGTAGAGTGTGGGGAGATAAACATTTGAATGAAATCAATTTCTGAACTGAAGATTCTTTTAACCAAAGTTACCGTGCAGCGATCAGGGGACGAGGAGCTCCTTCCAGGTGACCTGTCCCCTCTGGTTGTACATCTGTGGAGGTGGCTGGAACCAGGCTGGACACAGCCTTGAGTTCTTGGTCTGACCCTCTGACTGACCACCAGAGGATGTGCTGGATTGCCCAGTGACCCCATGGTCTCCAACATCTGGAGGTTCAGCTCCAAACCCACTCTGCAGAGGGGAATTAACCCACAGACACGCTGATTTTCACCAACATATGCACTGACCTCCAGCCTTCCTCTGCTGGTTCCATGGTTTGTCCTCTCTGCTCTTGGACAGGGACTCCTTGGAGTGCTTTTTTTGAGGAAACTCCAGCAGGAATCCGTGTCAAGCAGTCGGGATTCTCCTGCCAGGATGACCCAGGGCCGGCAGGGGAGGGAAGAGCTGCTTTGATACCTCCCCGTGCCATGTGCTCACAAAGCCTGGGAGCCCTGTGAAGCTGCAGAGTGAGATTCCCTCACTCCATATGGAGCCTTTGATATCTCAAGCTCATCCCCTTGTCTGGATTGTCTCTCCCAATTCCTTTGTGCAAGTTGTGGTGAGGCAGAGATAATTAATTTATGCTGTGCAGTGTGTTCCATGTGAGGTTGGGATGCTGCCTCTCTGTGCCCGAGCGAGCACTGTCAGGGTGTTTTTTGGTTTAATATATTAAATTGGAGTGTACACTTGCTGAGGAAAGAAAAGCCAGTGATTTATCTCTTAATTCTCCTTTTCTTTCTCCTCATGTCCCACGAGAGCCTTATATTTAATTAGTTTGTATAAAGCTTCAGTAAATAGCTCCATGGTTTGAGCTGCAGAAATTTAATACTGACATTTTTTTACACAGCGAGGGCTCATAAACCACTTCTGTCCTTGAGTGGTTGCTAGCAAAGGTTAAAATGCATCTCTAGCAGATCTTGCAGCCCAGCCCAAAAAGTGCTAAAAATATGACAAATGGATGAGGTAATTTACAGCAGGAGCAAGCAGAGCCCAGAGGTGGCTGCGTGGTTGCTGAGCTGAGTTTGTCTTTGCTAAGGGAAGATTCCTGATAAGAACAACTTCAGGCAACCTCCCAGCTGCCATCACACTCAGGCTACTGAAATGTCTCAAACTTTCCCTTAAACCTCCCCAAAATGGCTGATAAATTTCGGATAAGTCGCTTTTTCCTTTCTGTGAGTGTGTCTGATCTGATTGTGATTTTTTGCCTTAAATGCTGTGTGGAAATCTCATTTGTATGGTCCATCTTCCTGAGGGATGCTCAGCAGTTTTTAGTCCTGGTGAGCTCTCCCAACTGGTCCAGCCCTTCTGTGTGTGAAAGATGGCACAAGTAGCTGCGATGGGGTCAGCAGCTGTAATTTGGGGGCTGGAAGGGAAGTGTGATGCTCTTGGTGATGATTTGAACCAAAAATTGGCATTTCTCTCAATGGTTGCAGGGTTTTTTTTACAGAATAGCCTTCAGATTTTTAGATCAATGAGCTGAGATCACTGTCATTTATTTTACTGCTGAACCCATGCACTTGGGGATTTTTCAGTGGTGTTGATGTTACACATAAATGTTGATTTCTCTTTTGTGTTCACCACCTGTTCAGGTCACCAGGTTGGTCACTGCCCACTGTGACTGATCCTTGGGTGGGATTCCCAGAGTTTTTAATACACCCTATAAAGAGACTTTTCAACCACTCACCCCGGTGTGGTTGAGTGAAACAATCCTGAATTCTGATATTTTAACTCTGCATGCGTTGGATTAACATTCCCATTTAAAATGTAAAACTACCTTTTAAGGGGTTTTTGCAGTTAATCAGGGCTCTGTGCCTGTAAGTGATTCCATTTGTTTGCAACAATGACTCGCTCCAAACTCTGGAATTGCTGTGGAATCATCTGGTTTTCTGCAGTTCCTGATAGTGCTAATAATCCCTTGAGTTTTGGAGCTGGATTGGGCCAGCCAAGCAGCCTTGGTGCCAGAAAGGGGGAAGGGGGCGTTGGGAGACTGCCTTGATCTTCCAGCAATAGTTTGTGTTTTTGTGTCCAACTCCTGCTAATGGATTATTAATGAGGATGGAAGGAGGTGAAGGAATGCAGAGTCTGCCTTCTTTCCTCTCCAGCTCCAAAATCCCTTTTTTTTTTTTTTTGCAGTTCCATCAGGTGTTGGAAGGCTGGAGAGCAAAGCTGACCAAACCACTCCATCCTCTTAAGTGCTGCAGTTCCCTCCAAAAGCAGAGGGAATTGCCAGTGTAACTCCAGTAGGATTCTATAAAAAGTTTACTGGTAATAGCCAGTTTTCCCTGACTCCCAGCTAAGGGACAGGACATTTTTCCTCAGCTCTAAATGATTTCCTTTCGTGGTGAGGTTACAAATTAGTATCTTTCCCTTTTTCCTGTCAGTTAAAAGGCTCGACTCCTCTTTTATTCTTTTTTAAAATCCTTACTAATTTTTTTTGGCCATTTTGGGGATTTACTTGGAAGAATCTCTTTGCCTGGTCAACTTTTTTTCAGCTGTCGTTATGAAGAGTGAAAAATCTGAACCTTTGTTGAGATGGAAAGTATGTTCAAACACATGTTCCCTTGAATGGCTTTCGCTGTGCCATGCACAGTTGATACTCATTACTCACAACTTTATTTAGTTCATTTTTTGGTATGACTTTCACAGATTTCATGGTTTCTCTCTGAGAATTCCTGCAACATCACGGGTGTCCTGCTCTTGGAACGCTGTCAGTGCTTTGTAGGCGAGGGAAGCAAATGCAGTTATGGGATTTATTGTGGGATAAAAGTGTGGAAGAAAATGGGAGGAAGGGTCTTGACCTTGCAGTAATTCCATCAGTAGAGACCAGTCTCCATTTTTACTTTCCCTCTCCCCTTTTCTTCCCAAATTGCAGCACACCAGTAGACAAAACAGGGCCTTCTTTCTGTGAAATCCCTGGATAATGGTCATTGAAACTCTGGATGTGTTTGAAGTCAGAAACCATATGGATGTAATGTGAGGAAGCTCAACTGCTGTTTTTCCAAGAAGATGCTGTAAATGGATTGGAACCATTTAAAACATTGTAATTTTTTTGCCATCAAAGTAACTATTTGCTGTTGTTAAACTGGAAATCTTCTGACCCAGTTGTTTTGCTTTTGAGTTTGGAGTTAATCACAGCTTCTCTGAAGGTGTTGCTAAATGTGCTGCAGAAATTCTTAGGTCTTTAAGGGTTTCCAGCAATGCTTCACATTGATTTGTGTGAAATGGGCTGAATTAGGCCAGGGGAGCTGCCTTATCCTGTGCCACATGAGCAGCTCCTCCTTTTTTGAGTCTTGGGAAGGAGCCAGATAACCAGATTAACTCCAAACCCAGCCTGGATTTCAATCTCCAACCCTCAACTGCTGCAGCAGGGCGAGTTGGTTGGTCCTGCTACATCTGACGTTGGCTTTGTTGTTTTTATTTTTATTTTTTTCTTAAATCATAGGACTTTCCAGGAAGAGCTTCTTGGCTTCTTGCAAGTAGGGAAGGATTTTTGGTTTGTTTTTGTACCGCTGTCGTTGGATGATGGTTTTCCTGCAGGGAGGAAACCGTGGAACGATGCAATTTATAGATGGGGAGTGCTTGCAAATTGAATGTACTTAAAATAACGACAGTTGTTGCCTGGGAAAGAGTCCCTGAGTGTGTCTTGGGCCAGCAGTCCCAGGGCATGGTCTAGGTTTGTGAATTTAGATGGGAAAATTGGGAAATTCCACAGCATCCTTTTCTTGATGCAGGTTCACACTGGAGCAGGGCTCTTGCTGTCCTACAGCTCTGAGTGTGTGGCTCTAAAACACATTTTATGTGATTGTGCTGCTTCTAGGAAAAAATAAAAATAGGGGGTATTCACATATTTCATTAGCGCTGTTTGTGGTGAAATATGGGGAATTTTTTGGGATAGGATTATGTATCCAAGAAACTTCCACTCATCCACCAGGTGTAATTCCTCAGTCTGGGCAGGGCTGTGGCCACCACAGCCAGCTGGTGGCTGCTGGAGTGTGACAATTCTCCTTCTTCCACCCCAGTTCCTCTGGGAAGGGCTGCAGGAGGCTGTCTCAAGTGTTTTGCTGGGAAATGACAGCTGTGAGGAGTGAGCTCCTCCCGAGGCAGTGGTGGCACTGTGAATATCCATCCCTGAGTGGAAATGGAGCTTGCTGCAAAGCTGATGCTCCTCCACCTTCCTGGGAAGCCAGAGCTGGATCAAGTGCCTGTAAAGCAGAATCAGGGAATTGTTTGGATGTGCCAAGATGCTGACATCCCTTCCCTCTGGCCGGGCTGCTTTCCTGGCAGGAGCATTGGGCAAATCCACTGTCAAAGTCCTATTTAGCTCCCTATTTATCTATTAATTTATTTACCTATGTATTATTTTGGTTATTGGCAAATGTAAATTCAGACCTGTGACCCATAAAACAAATTATCACGGGTATGTTTGAAATGCATCAAAATCTGAGGACAGAAAAGCACATTAATAAGAAGCACCATTGTTGCTGTGAGGAGGAAAAAAGTCTCAATTTTCCTTCATCTGTGCAGGGAATGAATGAATGAGTGACAGTGACAAAGCAAAGTGTGGAGGTGCAGATCCCTGAATAAGCCCATGGAGGTTTTTCCCCAGTGTTTGATAAGCACCACTCAGAAATTTAATAAATGAACATCCCTGTGAAGTGGTTTTGGAAAGGAGCCGGGCTTTGCTTTGGTCTCTTTCATGAATGCAACCCTTCCTAACTTTTCTGTCTTCTCTCCATCTGGTGAAGGAGGAAGAGGCTTCATCCCAGTTACCCTTTCAAAACCACCAGTAGCCCCCAGTATTTGTGCTGCAGGGAGGGCTGGGTGTCCCAGCTCCTCGGGGAGGAACCCAGAGCTGCAGAAAGATGCTGAAATAGGAACAAAAGGCTGTGCCTGTAAAGGACTTTAAAGTGTGCAGCTGGAAAAGGGAGGGAGAAATGCAGCACTACAAAGGTCACAGGATACACTGATGATGTTTGGATGGAAACTCAACTTGCTATGAATGAAATTGTGCTCTTGTGTTTTCCCCCTGGAGCTGAATGTCTAAAAATTCTGGATACTCCTTGTTCTGTTTCTCTTTTTTTTTTTCCTTTTCTGTTTTTGGTGCTTGCAAGTTGTGCTGTAGAAATTAAAAAATAAAAAAGGGGAAAAGGGAGGATGGACAGCACCCACAGACAGGCTGGGAGAGGCTTAAACAGTCTGAGCTCTGCCAGGTTCATCAGAGCTGTGACATTCTTGGGTTCTGGTTATTTGCAAGGCAAAATTTTGTCTGTACTGAATGTGTGAGGTTCCTTAGCAGGGAGCTTGTGTTGGCAAAGATTTCAGCTCTGCTGACTAGGGTTGTTGGATAAACTCAGAACTAGGGCTGAGCACCCCTTGCAGCAGACTTTTGGACCCCTCAAGTGTTGTTTTTATTTCCTGTGTGTGTGAAGGCTCGTTGCTGGTTGCTAAATTGCCTTTTCTCTCTCCTTATGCCATCCAGATTGCTTGTGTTTGCTCTGAGGTTGGTTTGAACTTTTATCAATCCATATGCTGGTGTTACCTTCCATGATATGATTAATTTCTGACTGTAATGATAAATTAATTTACACAGAACTGTAAAAGAAGTCCTTTTATTTAGGCCAGTTGCCTAATGCCGAACACATTTATAACCATTGTCTTCATACTTAAGGAATTAATCTTAATTTAGGCTTTATGTCAGATTATTTCCCCCATCACAGTGAACTTCATAGAATATAGCTGGGAAGGCCTCCTTGCATCCATTAATTTCCACTTTTCACGCTTTCTCCCTGAAAATCTAGGCTAAAAACACTCCCCACCAAACCTGTCCGTGGAAATTCAGGTGGTACTTTGGTTTCAGATTTAAATTAGGAAAAAATTCTGGCACTGCCCCCTCTGGAAAATCCCTGCAGGTAGAGCTTTCTTTTATGCCTTGAAAGCAGTGACAGCTTTTGGCAGCAAAGGAAATGTTTTGGTTTGGTTTTGTTGGGGCTTTTTGTTTTATTTTGTTCTGGAACTCCAAGCTATTTTCTGGTAAACACCCTGGAACAGTTGGGCATTCTTGCTGTGATTTATCCATTTGCTGCCTGGCTGCTCCTGACTCCTTGATTTTTCTTGTCCTTGCTGAAGTGAGAGGCTCAGAACTGGACCCAGACTCAAGGCTCCCATCTGAATTTTGGGGAGGAACAAGACAAACCCATATGGAGGTTTGGGAAATTCCACAATATCCAATATCCCATATGGAGGGACGAGAACTGATGTTGTTTTCGTGCTGCTGGAGGTTCCTTGGATTGTGAATTCCACAATAAACACTGGCTGGGAGCTGGAGGAGCAGCTATAATTTTCTCCCAGCTCCCTCACATGGTTTGCAGTGGTTTTAGGATCAGGCTTCATGCAAATAGTTCCCATTGCACCCCACCCTGTCCCAAACCCAGAGCAGCTCCACCAGCTGCTATGGTTGGGATGAAAGTGCTGCTAATTTGCTGTTACCTTTAATTTAAGGATTCTGCATCCTGGGGAAGGCTTGTTGTAAGAAGTTATTTATATGTTGACTGTTTAAACACATTTATCAGTCCCAAAAGATCGATGCCTCTCCTTGCAAGGAGGAGGTTGCTTTGAGATCCTGCATGGAAAGGTGTGTGCAGGGGATGGGAAGAGTAAGTAGATTTTTATTTATTTATTTCATTTTTTTTTAATGAAAGCCATCAGCATCCAGCCAGCCCTGCCTGGGCTGTCTTGTGGGGAGGTTGTGCTGTGTTTGCAGAATGACTTTGAGTCTTTGACAGCGATAGGGAGAACAAATCCAGCTCTGAGAAGTACAAGGAAAGCAGGTTCCTTTTCCTTCCCACCTCCTTTGTTTTCATTGCTCCTTGTCTGTGCCTCTCTAAAAGCTGATTTTGTCAATAAACCACAGATCCCCCTGAAGTCTCATTGCTTATGGCAATAACACCAAAGCCTGTTGACCATTCACTTTTTTTAGAGCACAAATCCTCATTTCTCTTACAGAGAATGTTTTTTGGGTTTTTTTTTTCAGATGATAGGAAAGCACTTTTGGTTTTGTGTTTTTATCAAAAAGTGTATGAAGTATTTATTTATCTGGGTTTGTTTGAAGTAGCCCAAACACAATGTTCTTTTCAATACATTAAAGAGCTCTTCTGCTGTATCACAGATTTCTTGAAGTTTATATTTTATTTTTGCATCACTTTATCAATTTCACTCAGCATCTTATCTCTGCTTAGATTTTGGTCTCTCTTGCCTCTTAGTGTAAATGAGGGAGTTTATACATCATATATAATAATTATAATTAAGAACTCTTGCATCTTTGATGCCTGAAAAACCCAAGAAACCCAAAAGCCAGGGTTGTCTTTCAGAGAATTCTGATTCTGAAACTTGCTGTAGCACATTTTAAATGTTATAAATGTTATTTCTCAGCTGCCTTAAAGCTAAATAATCAAATTATTCTATTTGATATTATTTGATTTGTTATCAAATCAAATACACAACTGCACGTGTATTATAACATGCATGCAATAAAAATTGGCTTTTTTCTTTTAAAATTAAATGCATTTTCATTTGGAAAAGATTATTTCTGATCATTGAAAGAGCATCCAGTTGAAACCAGCCTTTGTTTGTGGTGTGCTGGTGTCAGAGCTGTTCTTTGCCTTGGCTGAGGACAGGGATCCTCCTGCCCTTGATCCAGATCTTTTTTTTTGGGAGTCTGTGTTCCCTGGGTCCCTGAATTGGGGCTTTCAGCACATCTTGCTCAGCCATTGTGTTCCAGGCAGCCTGAAAGTAGGTGAGGAGATTAAATGGTAGTGAATTACTCGAAATGACCGAAATCAAGGTCTCTGGTGAGATTTATGGGATTCAGTTACACATCTTGAAACATGCTGAGAGAACACTGAGCTTTTTTATATCTTGTTTTTTGTCTGGCAGTGCAGCCTGCGTGGCTGGACAGGATGTGCCTCTTCTTTTCAAGAAAATTACTTGGACAGAGGAGATAACTGCACAGTGCTTTTACTTTGTGATTCTTTTTGGTTTTTTGTTCCTTTTTGGTTTTTTTGGAGGGCACAGAAGGACAAATCCCAGGGTGATGCTGAATGAGGTGTCTGTCCAGCCAGGGGTGCTCCCTGGATCAGCTGGGAACAGGGAGAGGGGGATGCAGCTCATCCCTCAAATGAAACTGAGCTGCAAAGAACAATCAAAAACAACTCCAGGGATGAGTCAGAACTTTGTACAGTCTGGAATCAGATTGTCAGGAAGCTGAAATGTGTCTGCAGTTATCCCTTGCTTTCATTCCTTTCTCCCTTCACTTTTTTCCTCTCTCTGGTTCCTGCTGTTTTGGGGATTAAGAAGGAAATAAACACTCCCCTGAAATCTCCCAACACAAACAATCAGGTTTGCTATTTTTAAGCAGTTTTTTGTGATTCTCCCAAAGTTCTTTTTGCTCCACTGGGATTGAGTTTGAATGGCTGTTTTCTTTAAGTTTTATTTTTAGGAGTGGGAGGCTTGTGTGAACTTCAGTGCTGGCAGAGATACTGGTTTGCCAGTCAAATTTATATTTTAAAATCTTGAAATCTTTCAAGCTGCCAAGAAGAGAGGCCAGGTGAGAATGTGAAGGATGCTCATTTTGCCACCTCCTGTACTGGGGTTGTGTTGCCACTTCCCCACATCTGTGAGGAACCCTTAGTGTTGAAGCCAACCTTCCCTGTTCCCACTGAGCCTTGGGAAGCTTTTTAATTTAAACAGGAGGAAGTTTGTGAATGTTAAATGTATTTTTTTGGGGTTAGAGCAAGCACAGCAAACTATTTGTGGGCTGATTCCTTGTCCTTTCCTTGTGTAGAACAAACTGTTTCCTTGGAGTGGGTTCCCTCATTGCTGGGGGATGGATTTTTGGGGTGTGTGTGGGGAAGGGGGCTCGGTGCCAGAGCAAACAGAAGATTCCCTGTGCTGCAGAAACCTTCTCCTCATTTTTAGTGCCTGGTGCTGGGAATTCCCTCCTGCTTTCTGACCTGTTCAGCCCAGCAGGAACAGGGGCAGGAGGCTGCTCTGGTCCTGTCTCAGTGCTCCCACAGGCTGTGAACCCAGCTTTTGTTCAGGTGTTCACCTGGCTTTTGTTGCCATCCCACACCAGGAAAACGCTGCACAGCAATTTTGGAGGAAGGGGAAAAGTGTGTCAGGAGCAGAGAGGAATCAGCTTTGCCCTGGCAGTAATTAGGCTGGACTTGAAATTCAGTGAGTGCCTGGTTCCATGGTGATTTAATTTTCTGTGCTGAGGTCAGGCTGCTCATCCCAGCGTTTTCTGCACACTGGGAATTCTGTGCCAGTGGTGACACTGGGGATGGCTTCTATTACTGATGGCAAATTGGTTAATAATGTGGTTACTCTAAATAAACTAATACTGCATACTGGCTGGCTTAATAGTTTTTCTACACCTACTATTAACTAGTTTATTTTTGGGTTAATTTTAGTTCTCTTGCTCAGCCAAATTCAGCTTTTTTGAGCATCAGCTCTGTAACCATCCATTCAAGCCTTTGGAGAGTTGTAACAGCAAGCAGTGGTTCTTTCCTAGAAAGGTTTGAAATGCCATTTAATACTCCAGGCTCATGGCTTGAACTCACCAAGCTGCTTGTTAATGGCTTAATTGCTGTCATTTTGATTTGGGTAGAGGTTATTTTCAGTTTTCTCCTGTTGGCAGAGTTGTTGTAGATGAAGTCAGAAGTCCAGTGAATGCAGCAAGTGGAAGAGAATTGATCAGCGAGTTCATTTTTGAGGCTGTTTTTTCCCTTTGCTTGCTAAGAGGTTCCTTGATTACATTTTCTTTAATACACTGTTCACATACAGCAAAAGGGGGAAGAAGCAAAACCCAGTTTGGTGCACGAGAAGTTGGATGACTCAACCTCCATCTCTGATAGGTCCTGATTCAAATTCATTCCCTGTTGGTAGCAGTGGAAATGTCACCAAATGTTCCCACTGTTGGGAGGGCTGGGAGTGACTCCTTGGAGTGCTCCAAGCTGCCAAAGGTGGTGGGCTCTGGCAGAAAAATGGGAGCCTGGATGCAGAGTGGGAGGATGAATCACTTTTCTGCTCCTTTTGGACCCAGACTGGAGCTGGAGAGGAGCTTTGGGCTCTGCACAGCTGCAGGTAGGAGGAGAAATCCTGCCTTGGATTTGCAGATGTCTCACGAGCACAGAGGTGCTGATGGGGCTCCTGGAGTTTTTTAAAGGCTGATATTTGTGTGACAGTTATAAATCACAACAATTAATGTTTACAGGCATAGCCTGAGCCCATGGCTTTATTTTTGTCAATGGGGTATCATTCACAAAGAATTAAGGAGTCATGCTGAGATGAGCAGCATCCCTGGGCATTGGCATTTATTCCCAGCGTGTGCCTGGGTTTTGATATATTTGGATTTCCTTGCAAGTCACAGAGGTTAGCTGGTGTTGTTTTGTTCTTGGAAAGCAGAGTGGCTGCTGATTTCAGCTTCTGTGAAATTTGCTGTGTGGTTTTGTGATTCATGCAGCACCTGTTGTCTGTGTCAGTGTAGGAATGATGCTGGATCAGTGGAATTTTAATAATTCCAGGTAACTCAGGAAATTCAATGGAAAATTGACCCCTCATTATTTCAAACCCCAGCAATGTGCTGGAGGAGCACCTGAATGAGCTCTGTACAGCCCCTGGCCAGGTAATTGAATGGAAAATCCAGGTAATTCAGTGGAAAATCACTGGATTGTGGCTCAGTGCAGGCACACTTGGAGTGGCGTAACTGGGATATATTTACTGTGAGAGGATAACTTCACTGTGCATCTCTGTCCTGTAAATCTCTGTGCCTTTATCTAGCAGGGCTTGTCTTTAAAACCTAACCCAGGCTGGAAATGGAGGTGTCCTGGAGGTAACACCAGCCAGCTCCTGTTGGGAAGGTGACACTTCATGGTCTGGGTGACACGGTGGGGATCGGTCACAGCCTGGGCTCGATGATCCTGGAGGTCTTTTCCAAGCTGAATGCTGTGTGATCCTGTGAGGGAGCTGTGTGATCCTGTGAGGGAGCTGGCTCATGCATGTGCTGTTGTCCTCTGCAGCTCTCCACACCTGCCCTGGTGTTTTCTCTCAGCAACTTTTCCTCTCCTGTTGTTTTTAATCACAAACTCCACCCCGCACCCAGCGGGCAGCGCTTCAAAATCCACAATCTCAAGACTGCCTTGGCTCTTACTTCCCAGCCAGAGCTGACATCTGAGGAGAAGCTGTTTTAGGCTTTAAATAGCTCTGGCAGGGAGGTGGACAGGAGCACACAATGTGGCCGTGGGGCTCTGGGCTATTCTTAGCGGACAATGGCCGGAATGAAAAGCCGCGGCCGCCGCAGCACGTCGGGGCCATTGTGTGTTGTGATGTTTTTAATTCTGGGCCCTTCAGGATCTTCTCCTCTTCTTGGAGACCTCTCACTGTTTTTTTTTCCTGGGGAGAGTGGAGGTTCTGAAGGGAAATGGCTTCTGAGAGGAGACCCCAGCGTGGCACACGAGGAGCAGCCTTGTCTGTCGTTGACGCAATTTTGAAAAGAAGGAACTGAAACTTCCCGGGGAAAGAATTTTCTGTTTGTTCTATTTTGAGTGTGTTGTGAAATCAAAGAAAGGACAAGCTGATATTAAATGGAAATTGAGGTGGTTGTGGATGCTGCAGCAGGAATCAGTGCTGAATGTGTGTGGTGGTGTGGGGAGTGTGTCCATCGGGCAGTTTGGGTTGGAGCTCTCCTCTTGGAGGAGGATATCTGAAATCCTCTCTACAAAGGACAGGTGGGAGAAGCAGTTTCTCTTCCAACTTTATTTTTAAGGGCAGAGCTTTCTGCAAGGAAGCTGCCACATGCTTCTGCTTCCAGTGGCTGCCACAGGGGAAGCAGCTGCTGTCACCAGGCTCCTCCACTCCTTCCTCTGCAGCCTCTCGAGTTTGAGGAAGATAATTTGCATTGCTGAGTGGTGTGGCTGATGCAAACTTCGAGTGTGGAGCTGTTTGTGTGAGCCCAGTCCTTCTGTCCATCATCTGCAAAGCTGCTCAGTGTCACTGTGCCTAAAAATGAAGATTTTCAAGTTGGGCTGAGGTGGGGAGCTGGGGAGGATCAGGCTGTCTTCAGATTGATTGGCTTGACTTCCTTCCCATGCAGTGGTTTCTTAGCTACACTTCAGGAGATTAAAAGCTGGACATCCTGTTCTAGGGAGGTTTTACCCCTCTGGCTTGCAGTCTGGGTTACTTGGATGCAGGAATGCTGCAAGGATGGATGCCTGGTGCTTATCTCGTTAATTCCCAGTCCAGCACAGAGCACACTTCCAGCCTTGCTGTGGCACAGCCAAGTGTAAAGTCAGCAGCGTGCTCTGAAATGCAAGGGCTTTCCTTCAAATTCATTGGAGTCTCCCCTGGCTGCTCCAGAGTGTGTAATTCAGGACTTTAAAGCTTGCACACCAGCTCTGTCTTGCTGCAGAGTGTGTAATTCAGGACTTTAAAGCTTGCACACCAGCTCTGTCTTGCTGCAGAGTGTGTAATTCAGGACTTTAAAGCTTGCACACCAGCTCTGTCTTGCTGCAGAGTGTGTAATTCAGGACTTTAAAGCTTGCACACCAACTCTGTCCTGCTGCAGAGCATCTCTACTTGCTGTGTAATCCATGTTCTTTGAGCAGATGACTGTGTCCAGGCTCTGTTGGTGTTTTTTTTTTAACCATAATTTTATTCCTTTTTAATTACAGCATCCTCTGCAGATGTTGGAGTGTCATAAAAATGAAATGTGGAAACGAATGCAGAGTTGTCATGGCTTGCTCCAGATTCTGGGTAGTAATTAAGCTGTCGGGGAGTAGTGGAAAGTTCGTCTGCTTTATCTGTGTGTCCTTTGGCAAATGACCTCTGGGCTCGTTAATGGGAAAAGCAAATGTGCAGTGAGCTGGATGCAGTGCCTTGGCTGGATCAGCGTGTCTGCTCTGGCAGATAAAGGATAAAAACCACCCTGCATAATCAAATCCAAGATTTGGGGGGTTATTTCATAGCTGGAGTCACTGCTGATTGCTATCAGGGCAAATTGAGGTAGAATTGAGCAAGAATATCCAGATCTGGGTATTTTTCTGGTTGGTAGGAGGGAGCAGTGGCACATGTCAGTGCTGGGGAATTGCTGGTGTAACTGGGAAAAGCAGCTGGTGAAGGTGCAGAAGTGGCTGAAGGGGGACAGGAGCAGCTCTCAGAGCTCTTTTGGTTCCTCTGGAGACACTGCAGGAATTGAGGCTGCCTGGAACCCCCAGTGAATGTGGGATTTTATAGCTGGAAAAGCTGGAAGGTGAAAAGATAAGCCATAAGTGGATCCCAGAAGGATCCACGTTTCCTCCCCTCTGTCTGCTTTTAAAGATTTTTCTGGCTGTCTCTAACACGTTCTACAGATCATTTTGTGTAATCCTGTCTGGCAATTTGTTTCAAGATGTTGGTTTTTTTTGTTTTTTTTTTTTTAAAGCTCTTGTCTGAATGTTTTGTCCAGATGGTCTCAGTGTGAGTCAGACTGGAAGGTGCAGTGGCTTGCTTTGATAAGGTTACTCACTGTGTTTGGAGAGTTGATGGCTTTATAGGAGTGCAAAACCAGATCTCTCATGTTAATGGGAAATTAACCATTCAGGCTTTTAAAAAACAAAAATAGGACCAGAGCAGCTGAAGCTTTCACTGCTCATTTCCCTCTGTGAGTTATTCTGATGTTCCTGTGAAAGTGTTGGATTTTAACTGGTGATAACAAATCCATCTGTCCTGGCTCTTCACAGGAATGTCTCCCACAGCAGAGGTCCACCACCATGAGAATTTACAAATGTCAGTCACAGCTTAATGGCATCAGTGATTTATGCACCTAACGAGCAATAAGAGCTAATGAAATGTCGTGTATTGATAATTCATAATTCAGCCATGCCAATAACTGGATTTCCTAAGTTATCTGAGATGTTGGCAGCATATAAATCAAATTTAAGTAAGTTTTATTGAAAGTTACACGTGTAACTTTATCAATGGAGGTTTTACTACACCATTTATTTGTGTGCTTAGTATTGTTAAGATAATATTTGTAGACCTTCCTGTGTGATATTTCCAACAAAACCCCTAAACAAAATGCTGTATTATTTTTGGTGTATTAATGAGATTGAGAAACATGGATATTCCAGGGTTGGCTGGATTTCTGGAGGAAGTTTCCTTTCTCCACCTCAGTTTTTTTTTTTTTCTCAAGGAGGATGGAGAAGCTTCCCTCCCTAAGCTGACCCTGCCTTTGCACTGGGGCTGTTCTGGCTGATCCAGGATCCATCCCTGGGCTCCCTGCAGCCTCCTGGTGATTTCTGCTCTCTCTGTGCTGGGCTCTGGAGCTGCTTGCTTGATTTGGGTGTGTTGTTTTCAGTCCCTGCTCAATGAACCAGCACAAACATTCCCGAGGAGCCTGGGCTGCTGTTTGATGTTGATTTTGGCTGGGGTTGTCCCCAGCTGGGTCAGGGGCTCCTGTGCCACATGGCTGGGGCTTCAAATGCTCAGGGTAAATAAGTCACACCCTTTGCACTCAGTGGGTTATGTGTGCTTGAATTTCCTCCTGTCCCAGTGGCTTTGAGAAACCCCAATTTAAACCTGAAATGTCAATTGAAACCCCTGCCCATGAGCAAGATGAGCTTTAAGGTCCCTTCCGGCCCAAACCAGTCTGGGTTTCTGTGACTCTGTGAATTTTGGATTTTTATTTATTTTTAGAGGTGTTTTCTAGGGACTGAACTGTGCTGGTGGAGTGGCACCAAGCAATGAAAAATGGAGTTAATCAGGGCTCAGGTCAAGCTTGAACTATGCAGAGGAGACCCAAACCAGTGCTTTTCCTGCCAGGCTCAGCCTGCTTGGAAATGCACTACATGGTGCTTAATTTCAGGAAATACTGTGTTAATTCTGTTATCCAGCTGATGCTGGGAATCCAGATTAGTGCCTGGATCTGTCTCATACTCTGGCTTCAAAATATTCTAACTTTTATTTACACAAATATGTGTAAAATATGGGGATTTTTTCCCTTTTCACACCTAGTGCATGGCTGCAATTTGTGTGGTGTGTTGCACCTGAGTTTCTTTGGAAAAAGCTTTTTTTGGAAACTAGGTGATTTTTCCCCAGGGGAACTAGGATGGGATCGGAGAGGAAAAGAAAAAATTCAGATGAAGACTTTAATTTTATTGTAGAAGTTACTACTGTACAAAGACTGGGCAGAACCCTGTGTATCTTCCAAGCAGTGTATGTAGTAAAGTCTTTTATTGAACCTTGAGTCATTTATTGTAAATGCTGGAGCAATAGAAATGGTTTCTAAATGATAAAGCACACATGTGTGTGTGTGTAAAAAGGAGGACCTGAATTTTAATGTCAGTTCTCTGACAAAGACTTATGAAAAATAAGCATCTCCTTGTTCTTGCTCTGGTCTAAGCTGTGCTGATTAATGGGTGTTGCTGTAGCTGACAATGAACTGATAGAAAAATGATGATTCACATAATTCGAGCTTTGCAGGCTCTGTCAAATATTCATTTCTTCCTTTACAAGAGGTGCTGGGGAGTAAAATGTGAGTTCCTTTAGAGACAGCAGTGCTGCACTTACACAGCTGAATGTTTACACCTGAAGGAATTAGTGCTGTGGATTAGATAGGAAAATCCTGCTTGGAACAACTTTGCTTTCATTGAGTATTCCTGGTGTAAACTCCTTTTGAATGTGAACAGACTGAGCCAGAGAGCAACAGGGAGACTGGAGCTTTTTTTTTTTTTTGTAACATAAATGTGTTTTGTGGTTTTCAATTAGGCTTCTGTCTGGCTTTTAGGTGTGTTACATCTGAATTAAAACAATGCTCCAATTTGATTTCTTATGCAAACAGTTAAGACTGATTTATCAGGGACTCTCCTGCCAGCTGAAAGAAGCATAACTTTGATTTTATGGGGTTTTTAATGGCAGGTGTTGGTGGGGAAAATGAGAGGCTGCTCTGGAGGAAACCAGCTCTGTCATCATTGTCCACTGGTACCCTGGGCAAACAACCTGGCCCTTTTTGATGTTGTTCAAGTCAGCTGTGAAGTGTCTGTAATGATGCTCATTATTCACCTCCCCTGGAATGCTCAGGGTTAATTAATAGCCCTGAAATCCTCCCAGAAACACACACAGGGCCAGGCAGGGAGGCTCTGTATATTTGACTCACCTTGTTGACTCCTGGGACAATCGCTGTCCTGCTCCTCCATGGGCTGAGAGCTTTCCCTGCTGCTCCAGAGGGAAGGAAGGCAAGGAGGAGCCCCAGGAGATCCTTCATGGTTCAGCTGGCCAGGTCCAGGGGCTGCTGGCCTGCCCCAGGCTGGGCTGCTCGGGACAGACCAGGTGGGTTCACCTCAGCAGGACCCAGGGATGCCCTGCTGGCACCAGGGAAGGGGATCAGTGCCAGGATTGCATTGCAGGGTGCCTCTGGAATGGTGGCACCAACCCAAGGTTATTTTCTCCTCTTATGTAATTACTGGATTTTAAAATGGTCCAGGGGCTGCTGGGCTGCTCAGGACCAACCTGGAAAGGTTGGGTTTACCTGAACAGGACCCAGGTGGCAGCAGGGAAAGGGGATCAATCCCAGGATTTCATTGCAGGATGCCTCTGGAATGGTGACACTAACCTAAGCTTATTTTCCCTTTTATATAATCACTGGATTTTAAAATGGTCCAGGGGCTGCTGGGCTGCTCAGGACCAACCTGGAAAGGTTGGGTTTACCTGAACAGGACCCAGGTGGCAGAAGGGAAGGGGATCAGTGCCAGGATTTCATTGCAGGATGCCTCTGGAAGGGTGGCACTAACCCAAGGTTATTTTCCCCTCTTCTATAATCACTGGATTTTAAAATGGTCCAGGGGCTGCTGGGCTGCTCAGGACCAACCTGGAAAGGTTGGGTTTACCTGAACAGGACCCAGGTGGCAGCAGGGAAAGGGGATCAATCCCAGGATTTCATTGCAGGATGCCTCTGGAATGGTGGCATTAACCTAAGGTTATTTTCCCCTTTTATATAATCACTGGATTTTAAAATGGTCCAGGGGCTGCTGGGCTGCTCAGGACCAACCAACTCCTGGAAGGGACCCAGGTGGCACCATGGAAGGGGCTTCATTCCCAAGATTTCACTACAGGATGCCTCTGGAATAGTGGGACTACCCCAAGGTTATCATCCACTCTCCTGTAATAACTGAATTTTAAAATGGAGCCTCATCCTATTCTCTTTTTTTTTTTTTTTCTGCATCTTTAGGAAACATTCCTAAAGAATAAATTGGTAAATTTATTTTTCAATTGGTCATTGGTAATTTTATTTTTCAACACCAGGTAAGTTGGTGTTGGTTCTTTTTAGCACAAAGCAAGGATGAAAATTGTCCATGGGATTAAAAACCAACCTCACGTGTGTCTGACTTTCCCCTGGCTGCCTGAGACAGCCCTGGAATTTGGCAGCCTGCTGGAAGTGATTTTGAAATTGAGTTTGCTGTGCTGTGCTTGAGGAGTGTTTACATGTCCCCTTTTGTTCCTGTCTTCATTTCTTTCTCAATCATTTATTCATGTTAACGTGTTAGGTACCAGAGGGGAGAGGGAGGCAGAGTAATCCTGAGGTGAAATTCAATTAGACACTGGCATTAATCATTCTGTTTGTATCTCTAAATATCTGACATAATTCACCAAAGGATTTTCCTTTAATTGAAGAGATTAAGGCATGTAAGTTGTAAATTGCCACTTCTGTTCTAGCAATTTTATTCATTTGACAAATATGCTTGATGTTACTTTGCATGAAATGATTGTGTAAGAGAGTAACTCTTCAGGTCTTGTGAATTGGGAAGAAAAACTGATTTCTTTTCATATTAATGCTGTTTCTGGGTTCTTGCATCCCAGATTCTTTAGCACTTCCAAACTTTGAGCACCCTTGACAGATAAATAAAAAATTAGAATATCAAATTAACTAAATTTTTGCAGAGGCAGATGGGAATTTGGTCTGGGGAATTTGATCCATCCCTGGACTGTTTTCCTGAAGACATAATTAGGAGTGTGGAGGATTTAATCTGTGTGTGTGTGTGGGTGCTGTGTTCTCACCTCTGGATGTGTCTCTGTGTGCAGCACTGGAATGTGGCACTCTGGGGATGTGCAGGGAGCTGAAATTGGGATTCCTGCAGTGAACTGAGGCACTGAGAGCATATGGGAAATGCCAGAAATAATGAGCACATTACACGTTTCTGATGAATAATTCACTTCAGTTTAGGGCTTGTTTCACCCTTAAAATAAACCCCTCACAATATTTGACACAGCACAGCTGAAACACTGGGAGGAGAAATTTTGGAAGGCGAAAGGAGCCCTTGTTTAACTTCTGTTTTAATCAACAGCAGCAGAGGAAATCTTAACACTTAGGAGGAAGACATGTGTAAGGTTTTAGGATGGAGCTGTGGCTACTAAACAGCTACTACACTGTGGAGCACAGGCAGGTGAAGGGTTGCAGACAGAAACTCTCTCTAAAACAAGCCAGGAAAGCACAGCAGAAGCTGCCAGAAGCAGGAGTTGGGAGAAATGTGCCAGAATTGTTTTTAAAATAAGAAGGAATTGCTTTTTTCTGTTAACCCTGAAATCCACCTTTCTGCAGCAGAGATTTGGGGTGAAAGAAAACAACAACCAAATATTTCTGGGCTGTTTTGGAAAGAGTTTTGGCACCCCTGGCTGGCTGCAGGGCTGTGTTTTGGGGAGAGGGAAGTTCCTGAGCACCCTGTGGGGAAGAACCTTGTCCTGCTGCCATCCAAACCCCCCTGACCCTGCTGCTGATGGATCCAGAGCTGTCCCCTGGGATGTTCCCAGCAGAGGAGCTGGAGCTGCATGGGGTCAGCAGCATCTTCACCCAGCTTTTGTCTCCTGGACCTGTTCTGCTGCCTCTTCCTGCTGGGTTTATTCTAGAACAAACAGATTTTTCTGTTGAGAGCAAGTGCAGCCTCTCCCTGTGCAAAGGAACCTGAGGTGCTTTGTGAGAAGGGCAGCACCACATTCTTCATTCAAATCTCCTCCTCTTCTGAGGGAAGAGCCCTGGCTGCCTCCCTCCCCACGCCCAGGCAGCTCATGGCTTGCAAATGAATTATTCCCGTGGTTCCTGCAGGGTGTTTCTGTGCATTTCCCACACTTTTGGGGCGCTTGGATTCATTCTTGCACTCTGATGCTCCATGGGATTGATCAAGAACCTTCCCAAACTGAAGAATTTTATTATTATTTCATAACTTTTTTTTGGTGGTGTTTAAGGTGTTAAAGAGTGGTGTCAGTGGGGTTGGGGTGGTCCAGGGGCTGATGGAGCAGCAGGAGTTAAACTTCCCTTCCTTGGAGTGTGACCCTTGTGCAACACCCACTGGAAATCCCCACTCCTGCCCTCCCTGCCAGACAGGATCCAGAAACATTTCACATTTTTACATTTTAGTCATAACCAGCCTTGGTTTTGTGAGAAATCAGGAGGAATTTGATTGAAAATGTGTCCAGCACATGCTTAGCTTCACTCCTTGCTGTGTTTACTCCCTGCTGTTGTGAATAACTGGGAGCACATCTCCAGCTCCTTGCACTGATAACACCTTTTCATTCTTTTTTTTTTTCTTTTTTTTTTTTTTTTTTGTGATTAATACAGGGTTTGAGGGAAGAATCTTTTCTTTCTGAGCAGTGGGAGAGTCTGATGGAAAATACCATTTGAGTTTGGTGCTTCAGGGGGACTTGGTTTGCCCTGGTCAGAAGCAGAGAAGGAACTAAAGCAGGAAAAAAACCCTTTATATTAAAAATATTCACCAAATTTTTTGCCATCTATACAGTGTTGGCATTTTCACCCTGCAGGAGAGGATACCATTGAAATAACTATGAAAAAGTTGTTTGGAGAAAATATTATTCCAGGTTGTTTAGTGGGCCCAAAGCAATTCCTGCCTCCCAGGGCCACACAACACTCGGGGTGCTCATTACAGGAGCAAAGAGTTACAAAGAATTTTTTTGTTCAAATTATTCTCTGAATCTTGAAAATATGAACTAGGGGATATGTGTGTGTGTGTGTGTGATCTTTGATTGCAATAATAGTCCATGTCTCAAAATGACTTTTAAATTGTTTATTCTGTAATTTCATGCTGCAGAACAGTGATAAAATGTAGTTTTACTACTTGCCCATGGTGTTTTTTCCAGCATTCAAAAATTAGGAAAGCATAAGCAAAGCTTTGCCTGAGGTTTTTTTAATTTTGGCTTAGTGTCAGTTGGGGGAAAACCTTTAACTGAGTACAGACAATCCTAAAATAGCTGTGAAACTTCCTGGAGAGGAGGAGCTGCAATGCTCCTGCTGTTTGCATGTGGGTATTTGACATGTATTGATAAACTTTTATTTCTTTTGAATAAACAGTTGTAAAACCTAAAAATAGATTATTATTACCTCATGTACTCAAACACGTTCCCCTTATCAGGCTTGTTTGGAGGAGTTGCTCACGTTCTGCTGTTGGAATTAGGGCCATGAATCCCTGCCCAGGGGAATTTAATCTGAGTTCTGGTTTTAAACATCCTCCCCCAAAGTCAACAGCATGGGCTGTATTTTGATGATAGCAAAGGGGGACCTTAGACAGAAAAAAAAATATTTAATTTGAGTACTGGGTGGATTAAATACCTTGGCAACTTTGTCAGCGTGGTTAATTGCAGAATTTTGAGCATCTTTTAAAAGCTTTGCAGGTCTGAAGCCTCATATCAGTTTGCAGTCTGGGAATATCAGATGAGTGGTGTATTTGGGGGTTTTTGGTGTGGATATGGAAAACCAATGTCCAGGCTGGCTGTGGTCAGTGGGATTCTTTAAAGTTATAAATTTCCCAGGGGCCGGAGGCATCACCCAGGGCAGATGCAGCAGCTGCCACGCTCCTGCAAGTGGCACTTGTGTGGTGCCTGGAAAAGCTGGGAGCCCCAGGTAATTAGTGATGCACATATATTAGGGTGTAGGTGAGGAAATAAAAGCTGAATGTCCTCAGTTCTTCCCTGAGACCGAGACCAGCCTTAATTTTTGCTTTTAAGCATGTCTGGCGTCCTCTCCTTTCACTTCATTAATGCAAATCTCTGAGCACTTGTCTTGCACCTCAAAACAATTTCATCAATCTCTGCTGGAAAGAATTTCAGCTCCCAACACCTCCAGCTCTGTTTATATATTTATAACTACAAAGGGATTCTTGTCAGTTTGTGTTACCCGTTGCTCTTATTTCTCAAATGGAATATCTGGCTGTAGAAGGAATATTTACCTTTTCCAGGGCTTACAGTGGTTGTGAACCTGGATCTCCCTCCTGGCTCTTTAAACAAAAGGCTGTATTTCCTCCTCTTATATCATTTTCACTTCAAAGCCAGGCTTTTAGATTACTAGGGAGATTTTTAAGGCTGTGATGATCAACAGCTTTTGGCTGGTGACACAGCTTGTTCCCTGGAATTCTGGCTGTTAATATATAAAGGCTTTTCGAAGTCATTAAACCTCCCAGCCACGTTGGGGTGGCTGGGCTGGGCCTGTCATTAGTCACAGCCCTGTTTGTAATCAAGTACCAATAAAAATAGTCAGAAGTACCAAGTCCTTCACTCTTGGAGTACAGCCTCTCATATGTGATGGCAGGAGAAATGTGAATAATTTAGTGATGTGGTAAGAACATGTCAAAATATGTGATTCAGTGCATTCTCTGAAAGTTACTTGTATATTTAAACAGTTATTGCTTTTACTCACAAGTTGTGTTGTGTGGTTTTAACTTTTGGAAGCTGAATGGCGTGTTGGCTTTAAACTTAGCTGTAGTTTTCAGTTTGACTTCCATGGAGTCTCCAGAGGTGGATGCCCAGACATCTCATTCTGATGTTCAGCACCCGAGTGTGTGGCAGCTTCCAGGAGACGGGGACTGAACAAGGACGAGGCACAAGATCTAAAATCACAGCTCCAGCTTTGAAGTGGAGATTTTAATTCATTTTGCCTTTTCTTGCCTTTCCTGTGCTGCAGAGAGCCTGAAAGATAAGCTTGTGTTAGGCTGGATGTGCAGTTTAGCGCGGCTCCTTCTTAGTCAGGTCTAACTGAGCCACACACCTGTGCTGGCTGCCACCTTCCCTGGGCTGTCCCTTGTCTCCTGCCTGTGCTGTGGCAGTGCCACGGGATGGGGACAGCTGCAGGGCCACCAGGCACAGCTGGCTTTGGAGCTGGGCTCTGCCTGGTGCAGCAGATCCGTGTGGGTGAGAGCCTTGCTCTTTCATCTGGGGCTTGGTGGTTCTGTTTTGCTGCCATCCCACTCCTTTCCCAAGCTTGTCATCTTTTTATGCAGCGTGGCACTCGGGATGGGGCGGGGACTCCTTGGGCAAGCCACGGATGCAGGAGATGGGTGAGATACTGAGCACAGCTGGGGCTGCTCGTGCCTGCTGCTGGTGCCCAGTGCTGCCAGCCTGTGATTCACCCTGCTGCCATCCAGCTAGAGCAGTTCCAGCTTATCCCTGGGAAGAGCTGAAACCCTTCCTAGGGAGGGACATGATCCTGCTCAACGTTGTTGGAGTCCATGAAGGAGGGCTCTGGGCTCTGAGGTTACCCTTCCTTAGGTCACTGTGTGACCTATGGGAGAATAAATGAGTTGGTACAGAAGATTTGGTTCCATATTCCAACGTTATAGGATGTTTAAGCCTTAAAAAGTCAAGTTTGGGAAATTCTCTTTCAGAAGGTGGATGTTGGGTGCTGTAGCAGAGCATGGTGCAGTCCCAGGCACTGTGGATATCCCCCTGCTCCGGGTGGAATTATTTGATGAAAACACAAATTCTTGCCAGGAGCTCTGCAGAACTCTGCTGTGTTTGATGGAGTTTGAGGATACTGAGGATCATGGAATGCTTTGGGATGGAAGGGACCTTAAAGCTCATCTCATTCCTCTGTGCAAGGGCACCTTCCAGGTTGCTCCAAGCTCCATCCAACCTGGCCTTGAACACTTCCAGGGATGGGGCAGCCACAGCCTCTGGGTGGGGAATGGCAAATGGGAATAAAACACAGAAGGCAGAAGATCCTTCCTTACCCTCTGAATTCATTATAAACTGGACCTGCCTCCTGTGTGCTGCATGGAATGTTGAAAAGGATCAAAGTCATGCCCAGGATTACACAACGGTCTGTCCCTCGGTGACCCAGGTGACTTTATGATCTGGTGATGGAAATGAATAAATGGCTTGTTTGAAGTGAATGGAAAACTTTCTGTGGCCACTGAGGATGTTTGCATTATGTACTTGTCAGCCACGCGAGTTTGAAATGCAATAGACAGAATTCAGTGATACAGGGCAAGGCTTACAATAGGAATACCTGATGTTTAATCCTAATTTTGCCACTGGCATCTTGACCTTGAATTCAATGTGTGCTTATTCACCTTCAGGCCCTTGAACAGAGTCTTCAGGAGGTTGTTCCTTGTCTTCAGCCATCACAGTGGGTGGGATTGCCAAGCTCTGAAGGAAAGGAGGGGGAACGGCTTTTTTGGTGTTTAAAGTGGCTGTTAACCTAATAACCTGTGCAAATTAAAAGATGCAGAAGCGGTGGATTCAGGGCTGGAGCGGTTGTTGTGACTGGAGACATGAAAAGGTCCCGTGTAATTCGGTGACCCTCGGGTTAGAGCACGCACGGCCCCGACTCCGTCAGGGGATGTGCTCGGAGCAGGGCTGAAAAAAATACCTTCTGCTTGTGTAAGCAGTGGGAAAACAAGCAGACACTTTATACTCTGGAAAGCCCAGTAAGCCTCAGGAAATTCCTGCATTCTTGATTTTATTTTGTGGCAGAGGGCTGCGGGGTGTGTGTTTGAAAGATGAGCAAGGTTGCCTCGCTCGGGCCTAGCGCCACGGCCTCGATAAGCCGGGGCTGAATGGCTCATTGTTCCCTGCGGGAGCCCGATCAGCTGTCACTGCTCCCCTCCCAAACACTGCCTTTATTTATAAAGAAAAGTGCTGATATCGCATTTCACACTGGAGGAGAAGTTGCTGGTTCTCCGTGCTGTTCAGTCAGAGAGCTGTGTGTGGAGCGTCCCACGTCGAGAGCCAAGAGCTCGAGCTGCCTTGTGATTTTCTAATTAAAACGCTCGTGCTCTGATCTTCTTCTCTTTCAGAGCTGCTGGTTTTTTGGAAGTGGTCCTTTGTAGTTCTAATTTTGCTCCAGAAGGTGGTTTCCTAATTGAGAACATCATGGGCAATGTCCAGTTTTGCTGGGTTGTTGCCCTCATAAAAATCCATCAGTTGAGGCACCAAGGAGGGTGGATGGTCATACCTTGATCTGCCTGAATCTGCTATTTGCCAACCCTACCCCAATCCTCTTCTCTAACAAGGTGTCTGCTGCTCATCCATGCTGAGAAGGTTGCAGACTTCTAAAAAATTGCAGATGAGCAATCCCTAAGTGCACAAATAAAAACATCAAAATTTTGCAGCAAAATTTGCTGCATTTGAATCCTGACGCTTTTTCTTAATGTGCCTAGCAGAAAACACCAGCTCTGCTCAGGTGTTTTCTTTGGGGGATCTCTTTCAATGAGTCCTCAACTTCCTAAAGTTAGTGTCTTTTGTCCAGTAGCTTCTGGAAAGGTCACAGAGTTCTTTCTGTGTTGGGAACATCCCTTTTAGTGAGGAAAGGGTGGAGGAGAAAACCCAAAGGGAGGAAGAGCTTTCTAATGCTTCTTGTGTTGAAGGATGTTCCTTTTTGGGTGTCACACCTGCAGGTGAGCGTCAGGTTATGGATCAGGAGAACTGAGTGATTGCAGCAAGGAAACACCACCTCCCTGGCAGTTTTGGTGCTGTTATCACCTCCTTGGCTTTAAAAAGTCTAAATGGCAAAGCCTCAGGTGGGCTGGGGGTGTCTGGTTTGCATTTCCCTGGTTAAACCTGTCACTGGTGCAGAGCCTTGCAAATCCTTGAGGGGGTTTGTGGCTGGGGCTGGAGCTGAGTGTGTGCAGCACATGTTGAGCATCAGCAGCAAAGTTTTACATAAGTGCTGGCAGGTCTGATGTGTGTGAGCATCCCAGTGGCCCTCCCAGGCCCTGCCAGTCCTGAAACACCAGCTGGGATGGGGCAAACAACAAAGGCAGCTCAAAAGCAAAGGGATCTCTGGTCTTGGGGTAAATAAATGCAGCGTGCAGATTTCACCTGCTGTGGCTTGTGCTTCCCTGCACATCCAGGGTCGGGTTCCTGGTGGCTTTGTCTATTCCTGGGGTGACCCCACACTCTTCCCACCTGAGCTGGTGCATCCCTGAGCCCAGGGAAGCAGCAGAGCTGGAGTGGTTTTGGTTAAAGAACTGCACAGGCAGCTCAGGTTGATGTATTTGCCTGTAGCTGTGTTTCCTGATGAAGAAACATAGGTTTTCCGGTTTTCAAGATTCTCTCCTGGGGGAAAAAATAAACCTGACCAGTTTTGCCCCCACATTACAGTGTTGACTCCTCCCTTTCAACAATCTTGCTGGCTGTATTTCCTCCTTGCAGCAAAAGCCCCTGGGTACCACGGGCTGAGAAGTTTGGAATGACCAAATTCAATGCTAGTCAAGGTCATCTTCAAGCTTGAAAACCCCACATTTGTGCAGATTAATTTTTTTTTTCTTTTTTTTTCTTTTTGGCAAGCCTGACTGGGAGCTGTGTTTTCCTACATGTGGTTTGGGTTTTGGAGTCCCTAAAATAAAGATGCGGGGTTTTGTTCACGGCAAATCCCAAATTCCTTAAAACTGTTCCCGCAGATGTGAGCACGATCTGAGGCAACTGATCCTGGGAGTGCATGGCAGGAATGAAACCATGGAGGTCCAGATGGTTTTTTTTTTCTTCCTGGGCAAAGGGACAAACTCACAGAGGAGCCAAGCTGCTCTCTGTGATTTTGTGTATTTCAGGAATCAGCGGTGAAGTTGTTGATTTCTAAAAAAATTGAGTTTGGGAAATGCTCCATCCCCGCCTTCCCTTGCAGTGATGGAGTTGTGGGCGCCTGCAGTGGAGGTGTGAGGGAAGCTGTGAAACCTGAAATTTTATTGCTGGTTCTGGGTTCAGGCTGGAACAAATCTTGGAAAAGCTTGGAGGGAGCAGCGCTCGCAGTCAGGCCATGGCAAATCTCTACAGTTTCACTGCTCAAAGACCTTTAGATGAAAGGGCATATTTTATTGATTTCATGTTGAGTTTATTGCCTGTGTAAAAGCCAAATAGCCTTTGCTGGCTGCATCACTGAATATTTCTGCATTTTTAGGCTGCGACTGACACACTTCTGCTGTGTTTTCTTGCCCTGTTTGACTGAGTGAGTCATTTTACTATTCTGTCCCTCAAATTCAGGATTAGTGGGATAAGGAGAGCACATGGCTGATGGGAGAAGCTTTCACGTTTGTAAAATACTGTGTTAACATAGAGTCGTTCATAATAATTATGCAGTGATTATTATGAATGTGCATTAATAATTAATTATGATATTAACACCTATATCTGTGTGCTTTATGGGGTCCTTAGATGGAAATATGTTACTTGGAGATATTTTAAAAGGAAAAGGAGCCTTCCTGGAGATGATTCCCTAATGGGAAGTGCTCTGGTGTTGGCTCTCCAGAGGGGTTTCTTCATCTCTTTCATGGCTTGGTTTATAATGAGCTGCACAGCTGGAGACTCAGGAACAAACTGAATAATCTGAATTTGGTGCCTTTGGGGAGTGCCCCAGAATCTGCAATGTCTTGTTTCTGCATCAGGAGTAGTTTGCAGAGGAATTTGATAGAAATTCCCTGAAGTGGTTTGCTGAGCTGACGTGGGGGATTGCAGCATTCAGTCCTTTTTCCAGACTGAGATTCAGTACATTTTTAGGCAGTGACCACTCGTTCCCCGTGCCAAAAATGCACTTGACACTTGTAACTGATGCACTTTTCAGCAACAAAGCTTTGCTGTGCACCAGCCTGCAGGGTTTGGGATGGATTTCCTGCGATTGCCATGTCCAAGATGCACCCCCAGTCATTTTCTGCCTGCACATAATCACCACAAGGGAGCCTGGCTGACACCAATGAGGGAACATATTTTTTAATGATGTTTTGCTGGAGAATTGTGATGGTGTTTTCTGTGATGGGACTGTGTTTAATTTGCAGTGCTTTTGTTTGTTGCAGAGATCCGTGCCCAGTTGGTAGAGCAGCTGAAATGCCTTGACCAGCAGTGTGAGCTTCGGGTCCAGTTGCTGCAGGACCTGCAGGATTTCTTCCGCAAGAAGGCAGAGATTGAGATGGATTACTCCAGGAATTTGGAGAAGTTGGCTGAGAGATTCCTGGCTAAAACTAGGAGCACCAAAGACCAACAATTCAAGTAGAGTATTTGCCTTTCGTTTCTGCCTTTTTTTTTTTTCCCCTGCTGTAGATTTGATTGCAAGGACAGGAATGGAAAAGAGAGTTGTTAAAGTGAGTGTAGGCACCAGCACTGCTCTGAATTCCAGAGCCAAACATTCCCCAAGTTTGTGTTGGACACAGAAGCCATTCCCTGTTTCTGGGTTCTCATTCATGCCAGTAATTCCTGGTAGGTTGTGTGCTGTTAATAGGGAATGGGATGGAAGAACTGGAATGTGCAAAAAAAAGGAGTCATTTTCTTGGGAAAGGTGGGCAAAGCTGTGTGCCAGATTTGATGGACAGGATTTCCTTCAGTATCAATGGCTTTGGTTTTCTGAAGGGAAGCTGTTCCCAATCTGTTCCCTGCTGTCAGTTCTCCGTTTTTGGGATCCCACACACGCTCTGTGTGGGAGTTGTGTTGCAGCTCTGCTACTATCACTTCAAACAGCAGGGAAATAAGGCCAGTAGCACTTCCAGAGAGAGCTCTGCCACTGTGGGTGGGGGAATCCCTGGATACCAAGCTGGGGGGACTCAATTAAAATCTGAACATGTCCTTACTGACAATCTCCTGACTCTGCTGCTTGAAACATCATTTACAGCTGGATCTGGCCGTGCTGCTGGATGTTGGTTCTTCCCCACTTCTCTGAGTTGGGGTGACTGATGCAGATGGAACCTGGTGCCATGGTTTCACATCCTCCTGGTTCTGCTGAGGTGCTTTTCCCAGGAGAAGGGGCTGCAGGAGGGCGTGTGGGGTGAGGAAGGGGCTGCGTGGCACGGCCACGTGAGCCCGGCGCTGCCGTGGTCCCCATGTGGGCAGTGCTCAGCCTTGTTGGGTTGTGTTGTCAGGGCAGCAGCTGGGGAAAACACGGAGCAGCAGCAGCCTTGGGATCTGAATCATTTCTGAGATCTGAGAGGATCCATCTGGGCCTGCTCCCGCCCCAAGTGCAGCGTCACTTTTTGCACTGTTTGGGTCAGGACGTTCTCCCTGTGTTTGTGCTGTGTTGTTGCTGTGTTTGGAGGGATGTGGGACACAGCAGCTTCCCGTTTCCAGCAGCAGCTCTCTTTGTGGAAGCCATTAAGGAGGCACCATTTTAGTTTCCCGTCTGCACAGCTTTGATGTCGTTCACTTCAGTTGTCATTTAGAGCACACATTGTGCTGCGTTCTCAGGAAAGCCTGGCTCCAGAGCAGAGCTGTGTGACACACTGGGGAAGTTACTCTGCACATTCATGCACCTGTCAGAGTCTGAAGGATTTTTTTCTTTTCCTTTAGAGTGAAAGTGTTGTTACAACTATAAACTGTGCACATCCTGCGGGTGCCTTTAAGATGGGACTAAAGAGATGATGTCTAGAATACAATTTTCCTCTGCAGTATGATGGGTGTTTTGAGTTGATTTTGTTGTTATTTCTGGTGAAATGGGAGGTGATTTTCTTTGTATTACATGATATTAAACAACCCATCAGAAACACTTTTGTATTCAGCTTGAGAAAGTGTCATAGAACTTCTGCTTGGGGATTTAGAATGAATTTATGATGTGGAAGTTTTGACCAGAGTTGAACAGAATCCTGCAGGATTTGCATGGAGAGGGCTGGTGCTGCTCAGGCTCCTGATTTCTCTTACTTTAGCAGCAGATAGCCAGAAAAATGCCTTGCTTTTGGAATATGGTATCCCTGCAAGGTCTGAGTCATAAATACACAAATGAATTTGGTCAAGAGTTGGAAGAAGAGAAAAATAACACAATATCTAGGGCTGCTGGGTGTGTGGGCAGTGTTGGTCAGCAGTGGCACAGGTCAGGCTGGCCATGCAGCACTTGTGTGCTGGCTGTGCCAGTCAGGAGAGTGCCAGAATGCCACAGGGATCCTTAGGGAAGCAATTCCCATTGTAACCACCTGTCCCCAGTGCTGCCCTGCCTGAACCACAGGGACTATCCTGGCTGGCATCTCTTGTGGAGATGCTGGAGCTGGAATCCCATTGGGAGCCCCCCATTTGATCAAAGCCAGCCATCAGCTCCCTGCTCCTCAGGATTACGCGTCTGGGAGAGGAGCCTGCTCTGTAATTGCCTGCCTCTGACCCTATAAATACCCCATAATAGCCTGCTCTCCCCAGAACCTGGTAATTATGTCAGAAGGTACCGTATCATTGCCTGCCTGCTCCCCGTGGCACATCCCGATTTTAGGTCTCCTGACACGGAAATCTGTCAGGCAGCCACCCTGTAATTTGCATTTTCCTGCTCTGCAGCTCTTGTGGGATTGCCCACTTGCTCCCACTGTGTTCCTGCAAGGGAATGCTCCCCAGGGCAGGAGGCTCCGGGCTGAGCCCTGGAATTGGAGTGTGTGGATTCCTCCTCGCTGGGAAGAGCACAGGATTCAAGGAAAGAGCAGAGGTGCAGGCTGCTGTGGGGCTTCCCAAAGCCCAGGGAGGTTTATTGTTCTTGTTTTTTTTGGTTTTTTTAATTTGTTTTTCCCCCCCTCTGTAAATTTGATTGCAAGGACAGGAATGGAAAAGAGAGTTGTTAAAGTGAGTGTAGGCACCAGCACTGCTCTGAATTCCAGAGCCAAACATTCCCCAAGTTTGTGTTGGACACAGAAGCCATTCCCTGCTTTTGGGTGCCAGTAATTCTTGGTAGGTTGTGTGTTGTTCATAGGGAATGGGATGTAAGAACTGGAATGTGCAAAAAAGGAGTCATTTTCTTGGGAAAGGTGAACAAAGCTGTGTGCCAGATTTGATGGACAAAGCCATCAAATGCCAGCCAGATGGCTGTCTAAGAGTTGATCAGGTGGCCATGTTTGCATTGACTCTCAGGATGGAGAGTTGGAAGGGACCTTAAAGCTCATCCAGAACACCTTCCACCATCCCAGGTTGCTCCAAACCCAGCCTTGGACCCTTCCAGGGATGAGGCAGCCGCAGCTTCCCTGGGCAACCTTTGCCAATTCCTCACAGGAAAGAATTTATTCCCAATTTCCCTTCTAAACCTGGCCTCTGTCAGTTTGAAGCCATTCCTCTTGTCCTGTCCCTCCAGTCCCCTCTCTCCATCTTTCATCAGCTCCTTCAGGTGCTGGAAGGGCACAGTTAGGTCACCTCAAAGCTTCTCTTCTCCAGTCTCTGCAAACCCAGTTCTCCAGTCTCTAAAAACCCAGTTCCCTCAGGTTCTGCAAACCCAGTTCTCCAGTCTCTAAAACCCGTTTTCCAACCTCTGCAAACCCAGTTCTCCAGTCTCTAAAAACCTAGTTCCCTCAGGTTCTGCAAACCCAGTTCTCCAGTCTCTAAAAACCCAGTTTTCCAACCTCTGCAAACCCAGTTCTCCCAGGTTCTGCATCCCAGTTCTCTCAGCCTCTCCTGCAGGAGAATTTCCCACATATGTTTTGAGGTGGAGGTGGCTGGGTCTGGGCTGAAAGGGTGCCCTACACTGCTCAGTTTGAAGCTTCACTGGAGCATCTTAAAATGATTTACAGGGGTAGGTGTGTGTTATCCTCACCTGATGTCTCTGAGGAAGGGGAACAGATTGATTTAGCCAGAGTGACACAGGAGTTGATGGCAGTTGGATAAAGCCCAGGTTTTACTTGCTTTCAACTGCTCTGCCATGGCTGTTAGACCTCACTGTGCCTCTTCTCTGTTAAAAATGGGGTTTTTTATCAATTAGGCTATTAAAGGGAGTAGTCATACACATTATTTGGTGTATATATTCTATAAATTCCTCAACATCTGATGATAACCCAAATATTGTAACTGTGATTGCTGCAGGAGCTTGTTTGTCCCAGGTTTGGTACCTGAGCTGTAAATCAGAACATCCATTTCACAGGTGGCTCTTGGGTCTGGGAGTGACTTCTAGCCCCCAAAAAAGGCTCTGTTCCTCTGCATTCAGACCCCGGGACCTCCAACCCCAGCCTTCAGTTCTCTTATTTAGTGTAATTTTTTTCCTGGAGGCATTTGCCTATTCAGATCATCAGTCAACAATATGAAAACCATGGCAAATCTTGAGTGATTGCTTTTGAGGGAGAAAATGGAAAAAGAAAAAAGAAAAAAAACAATGGACAATGCTATTTTAAGGCCACATTTTAAATCAAGATAATCTTTGGAAGCAGGATCCTGAGTAGCAATTGTCAGCTGGAGAGCTGAATGTCCAGGATATCCCAGCATGAAATTCAGATGCCTTTCTGGCAGCCTTTGCCTTGAAGTAGAAGATGAAGAATAAGTCTGGCAACCTTCAGGCTGAGCACTTGTAAACAACAGATGTTCATAACTGGAATCTTTTGGAAGAGAAGGGCAGGGAGCAGCATGGATGTCCATGCTTGTAATTCTCAAAATTTGCAGTTAACACTGAGCTGTGTCAGGGAAAATCAAATGTGGGTTTGAATGAGCAGCTTGCAGAGAAGTTCAGCTTTAATTTTCCTAGAAGTAAAATGATTTCTGTAAAGCAGGGATAGTACAGGTTGTAAGGGAGGAATTGACAAAACACATGGTCACATGGGCTTCTCTTACATTATATAATAATAATAATAATAATAATAATAATAATACACTGTCATTTTTTGTGGTTCTTTTTGCTGAAACAGAGTCCTGCACATTTTATTCTGAGGCTGTCAAATAACCCCATTTGGAAGCTTTTTGTAAGCATTAAACATTCTTTTTTTCAGTGACCTGTGTGACTGCAGAGAGCCAGGGATACATGACCAGCAGAAATGGATGGAAAACCTCAGGGAGGATTTTTGTGCTGTTTTTCATCATCTCAGTGATGCCAGTCTCACACCACATTGCTGTGATTGTGGCCTCTCTTGCCAGGGCACACTGCAGAGGACAAAATTCAGGGAGGGTTGCAGGAGTATTTAGAGGAACAGTTAAATCTCTGCTCTCACACTTGGCCTGGCTCCAGCTCTGAGGGTTTGCAGAGTTGGCTGTCCTGGGATGCACCAGCTTTGGAAAAGCATGTAGGACACATCCAGGGAAATCTGAATATTTTGGAGAGATCAGGAGGTGGAACAGGAGACTTCAGGTGTTGTGTTAAACACCTCATTCACAGCAAGGATGGTCAGGGAGTTTTCTGTTGCCATGGACAGTGGGACATCCCTTGGACCCTTCATCAGGACAGGACAGGAGTGATGGGTTCAAATGAGAGGGGAATTTAGGTGAGATGTTGGGAAGGAATTCCTCCCTGTGAAGGTGGGCAGGCCTGGCACAGGGTGCCCAGAGCAGCTGTGGCTGCCTCTGGGTCTCTGGAAGTGTCCAAGGCCAGGTTGGACAGGACCCTTCTCTTCAGTAATATTTTCATTCTCATCTAATTCATTCCTTCACCTTGTGCTCCTTATGGAAACACAGGGTTCCTATTCCTGGTTTGTGGGTGTGGCTTTAGGTTATTTTTAAAATTTATTATTTATTTTGTTATTGGTTATTTTTTATTTGAATCTGTTTTGTAAGATGACTTCTCTCCTATTTCCTTGCAATGCCCAACTCAGTGTCACTGGTGTCTGTCTCTGCCCTGCTTGCCTTGAAGCAGATCAGTCTTGGATTGCCTGCAAGTCCCTTGTATGAATGAGTAATTTAATTAAGATACTTGAGACTCAATCTTCCCTTATGATCTTTTTGAGACCCAGCTGAGGCCTTTGAAGTGGAAGTTGCACAGGACCTGATCAAGATAACACCCGAGAAACCACAGGGCTTCATCGTTTGTGGTTCCCTAAAAATCTGTGCACAGCTTCCTTTTCCTGCTCCCAGCCAGCCCCCATGGCTGTGATCTGCTGTAATTTAGGATAACCTAAATAAACTCTCCACACTCACTATCACCACACCATCTTTACACCAGGAGAAACAGTGCTTGAAATAAACCTGGATCTTGGCATCTTCTCCCTCCTCCTCCTCATGGGGGAGGTTTGAATCAAAAAGTTGTTGTCAGTGTGAAGGCACCAGCACTGTGGGAAAGTTCATATTCACATCCTATAAGTTTTTTGGGTTGATCTCATCAGTTTTACCTCTCCAGGGTGAAGGGGGACTCTGTCACTGTGCAGAATGTGTTACACCCAGCAGCCCCCAGTGATATTTCCCTTCCCTTTTCCATCCCTCCTCTGTAGTGACATGGAACTGGGAGCAGAGTGCCTTTGCCAGCTCCTTTGAGGGTTGAAATGGTTAATGGGAATGCCAGTTTGCTCCCTGCCATCTGCTGTGGTGAGGATGAGGAGGTTCTGTTGTGAGCAGCTGTAGAACTCCTGCTCCCTGTTGGGAAAACTGCACCCACGTCCCACCGCAGGAGAAGCTGCAGCTCCAGAGGTGCTTTAAAAGTTAATGTGTGTGGAGTTTTAAAGGATGCTTGGGAGGCTTGAAGCAACTATTTCCTTTTCTGTCTTATTTGTGCCTCGAATATCAGCTTTTTGCTGATAGCAAAAAATTAAGGAGAGGTTTTGCCTCCTTTCCTTGGCGTGGAAACGCTGGATCTGTACAAAAGCAAGGCACTGAAGGGGTTATTAAAACAGCAACAACAGCAAGAAATTAAAGGAATTTAAAATGACAATCTGGCTGTGTGTGGCTTGAGCATCCCGAAGGTGACAATCCCAGCTGTGCACTGGGAGCTGTGGGGTTTGGGGTGGCTTTTCCTGCAGGATGGCCTTTCATGTGTAACCACACGGAGCGTGTCAACACCCATGTGGCGCCAGCAAACCCCAGTGCTTCCCCTCCCCAGCCTTCCACAGGCTCCTGCTATTCCTGCTATTTGCTGCCTTGGAATGGCCAGGGCTGCTGTGGTGGGACAGCTGGGCTTTAATTCCCAGTTTTAACTCTCCCTGGGGAATCAGGGCTCTCCTGCTGCTCCCTGCTCCTTCCCGCGGGTTCTGGCAGCCAGAACTGTCACTGTTAGGTGGGATGTGACATACACACACGGGTTCAGGGTCCAAGAAGAAAAAAGTGTTTATTCTGTGTGTTTTCCAGCTTATATACCCTTAACAAAGTGTGATCTTAAGTAATTTACTACGTCACAATAATTTATTATATTTATTGGTGCAAAGCAATTAGTGTTAATATAATTGGCAAAAGTTTTACTGAAAAGAAGTAAGGTATGTATGCGCATCTACTTATGCACGTAGTTTAGCTTACAGAAATGTTCATGTATCTTTTCTAATCTGTTTTCATGCTGATGGCCTTGTCTTTTTCTTTGCTATGCATACACTTGAAAATCATCAATTGTTATTTCTTCTATTAACTCAGCTTTGCTTGCAAACTAGCTGTCAAGCTCCTCTGTACAGAACTCCTGGTGCTGATGGGGCTCTGAGGGGTTTTGAGGCAGGATTTTGGTCAGCTGGTGGAGAGTCTGGGCATTTTTTGTTGCTACATTTGGTTCCCAAACTCTTCATGATAGCTGGGTAATTTTCACTTGTAGCTCTGCCAGCTTTGGAGGGCAGAGATGGAATCAGTGGGTGAAGCAGGCTGGATCACAAGCTGCAGTCAGTCCTGAGCTTTCCAATTTTTTAAATGTTTTTCTTTAAAAAAAAAATAAATCATCAAGATCAGCTGTTCTGAAACTCTTTATCTAAAATTATCCATATTGCACAAATCCAACTGCTGGTGTCACGAGAAGGGTAATGAAACTCTGCCCTGGGTCAGTTTTCCCATTTTCCCAATGTTTCTTGCAGCAGAGATTGCTGTCCTTTCAAGTGCAGAATATTCCCTTTTCAATGGGAATTAAGCTGCATTTCTTTTAGGAGGAAAGAAATCTGATAAGAGTCTTGTACAATAATCAGGGCTTTGCACCACAGGTTTTACTCTTTTCTAGATAAATATTATTGTGCTGTGAATGAATGGTGCACAGAGCTGCAGAGAAGGAAATGCTGTCGTTAAGGCTCCACCTGGATCTGCTGCTGGAGCACCCCCAGCTTTCATCTGGGGTGAAATGCTGCCCTGAGACACAAATTATTCCTTCCAGTAAATGAAATGCTGACCCAAATAAACCAAGGCTCCTCTCCTCTCCCCTGCTGCCCTTTGCACTGCTCATTTGCTGGGTGCTCCAGCTGAAAGAAGGTGGGGAAAGTTCAAAGATGAGAAAATGAAGCAGCTTTTAGGAGTGCTGCTGTCTGTGGCTGGGGACAGATAGAGAAGCCTTCACATAATGGGCTTTGCACAGGAGACACAGCATTTTGTTCCCTATGCAGATGCTGTTTGGCTCACTGGGTGCTTGAAATCTTTTTTATTGTGGTTAAGACCCAAATGTTTGAGACAGGGCTGTGAAACCTCCTGTCAGACACTGGAGCCATCGCCCTCCCTCCCTCAGGCTCTGATTTATGCACAAAATCCTGAATTCAAAGGGAAAAATTAAAGCCTGCACTTGGCACACTGCAGCTTGCATTTACAGGATCTGTTTGTTGGGGGACAAAAACTCATGGGAACGTAGGGAAATAGAACTGAGGATGTATTTTTTATATCCTCCTCTGCTCCTCAGCATCCCACCCACCTCACAGCTTCATTTACAGCTCCAGAGTCGTGGTAGAATCCTGTCCAGTTGTTCCTGTTTTGTGTCCTTGCAGGAAGGATCAGAACGTGCTGTCACCAGTGAACTGCTGGAACCTGCTGCTCAACCAGGTGAAGAGGGAGAGCAGGGACCACACCACCCTCAGTGACATTTATCTCAACAACATCATCCCACGCTTTGCCCAGGTCAGCGAGGACTCAGGACGCCTCTTCAAGAAGGTAACTGAGTGTTCCAGCACAGAACTTCCCTTTTGCTCTTCTGTATATTTATATATATATATACATGTAAAAAATACCACTCCACCTGTTACTTGTGGAGTAATATATATATATATATATATAT
>VYZP01063015.1:0-24016 GCA_013400635.1 Hypocryptadius cinnamomeus
CTCCCAAATTTGCCCTAATCCAGGACAATGACCTGGAAAGCTGCTCTGTGCCTGAAGTGATGTCCTGTAGGAGATGGTATGTAGATATCTCTGATTTACTGAAAGGAAATAGGAATCTGCCTCAGGCATGTGAGGCTCTGGCTGCTCTGACAGCAAAGGTGTACCAGAAACTCCAGCAGGCAGCACTTCCAGTTCAGAGAAGGGAATCCTCATTTCAGTCATCAGTGAAGGTGAAAGATCTGGGAAATGAGAGTCTGCAAACATAATGGAAACTGTGGGGTTAGTTGGCATGTCCTGTGCTGAGTCCATTTCTAAGGTGACCAAGCTTTCTTGACTTGCAAGATGGATATTATTCTGCATCTTGTAACTTGCCATGGTTATACTTTCTGCACAGAAAGTTGATAAGCTCTGAGTAGCTCTGACTGATAGCACAAGTAGTGTGAGTAACAGGCTTGGCACAAGAAAGAACAAAGGCCTGGAAGCCTCTCCTGCAGCTGGTCTCTGGGTAATTCTAATTGGTTTTAATGCAGGTGTTGGGGTGATCATTAATTGCCTGTGGTGTAGTCTTGGAGACTTTCGTATTCCCCTCTCCTGAGTATTCTCCAGCCTGCAATTTCATACCCTCGCAGCTGTGAGAGGTGATGTGAGTTCATGTTGTGCTGCAGGACCTGGATGAACTCATGGAGCAGGGCAAAGCCTCCACACGTGATGGGCCAGGAGAGCCCCCTGTAGCTGTTGGCGGCGGGGTGGATATGCCCGGTGTCCTCAGCCACGACCTGTGAGCCCCTGGCTGCTGAGCCAGTGTGCTGCAGCAGGGTCAGCAGGGAGCTGTCCAGGTGTAGGTACTCAGCCATCCTGCGCACCACGGACAGGCGCTCCCGAGCTTCCAGGGCTGCTGCTCCAGCAGAGAGAATGATTTCTGCAAAAGTGATGGGAGCTTCCTTCCCACACTTCATATTGAAAGTCCAGAATTAGAATGGTTAACAGTAGTTCTTCTTACCCCTCCCGATTTTTGTGAAGATCCCTGTTTGAATTTAGCCAATCATTGCTCAAAAGTTTACCTCTTAATCCAAAACTTCCTTCTCCTTGAATATATGAATGTTTCCCAATCCACTAACTTCACTGATCACTAAGTTTGATCCTACTGCTTGTGCAGAACACAGCAGCATGGGCAGTATTTCCAAACACTGTCCTTATTATGGAAGTAATTAACTTCAGAGATATTCCCAGTCTGTTACACATCATATGTAGGTACTTACACTGAGAAAGTACCATCAGCAGTAACAAAAAGTGTCTTGTGGAGGAAATTTGCAGCCTCACTGGGAGCCTGTCTCTCTCCCTGCTCACAGATGAGTTAGGAACTGGAGCAGGGCAGCTGGATGCCACCTGCACAATGGAGAATCGGTGTCCCTGCGCTGCTGGGCTTGTAGCCTTCATGCCCATGTTTGCTGTGCACTGTTGCTCTGGGACAACAAAGCCTCCTGCTTTTATATTCAACATGTGCTCGTTCAATATTTTGTGGGGTTTTGTTTTGGTTTTGGTTCCTTGATGTCACATTTCCACAGCAGGAAAAAACCCACCCTGTGTCAATTAGGGAGCACTCATCTCTTTTTCTTAAAAATCGTTTTTCCCTCCCCTTACTGATCAGAGCAGAAGCCATGGAGGCCAGCAGTACTCACTGGTAGCTGTTTGGCATGTGCTTCAAGTTCTGCATTTCCAAGGATAAACTGCTGTCCTGCACGTGGATGGTGAAATTTCCAGCAGCCCTCAGTGTTTCCCGGGCAGGCAGCCCTCCAGAGGCAGCGAGGATGAGAAAGTATACTCCTCCCTCTCCTGCCATCGGCAGCTCTTGCAGTGTGTTTGCTTCAGGGTTGAATTCCAATCACTTTGGCAAATCTGCACCACTGGCAAAAGAGACCTTCTCCATAAGAGGATGGCAGAGAAACAGAATTAGTGTTAGGAAATGGTGTCACTATTTCAGTTTTACATACTGTAAGCTCTAGCTGGACAAAAGTTCAGAAAGAGCCACAACTGATCCATTAAAAAATGTTAGAAACCACAGTGCCTTGGCTTTTCATGTAGTGCTTGTTTTGGGTGTTTTTTAGCATAGTGGCAACACTTTTTGTCCATTTCCAAGTCCCTGCATTCTTTAGACTACTGGTAGATAAAACACAGGTGTATGTAGGTTGTTTATTTGCTTAGTAGGGAACTGCTGCATTGGCAATGAATGATGGCAAGATTTTTGCTATCAGTCCTACCTGTTTCTAATACATCTGAGGCACTTTCTAGAAGGAGATTTTAGTGAGTTCATTTTAAACATAAAGTGAATGTCTTTGCTGCAGGATTGAACCAGGAAAGGTATTGAACAGCATTACCTTGTACTGAGTTATCATTCCCTGAAAGGCAAATGCTGGCACTGGATAATAGAATATTTTTCCCATGAGGACAGTTGCATCTGGGATTATTCCTTGCAGGCTCTTTATTTCTTCCCACCTGTTATTCAATCCCTTGGCAACCTCAGCAGGGGAGCTCACACAGACAGACAGCAGTGCAAAGAGAAGAGGGAGTAGGGGCAAGACCCTCAGCCCTGGGAGCACAGAGGACCCCGAGGCAGGAGGGCTGTGCTGTGTGTGCCCTGGGTCCCTGCAGGCATCTTCCATCCTCCTCCAGCACCACTGGCAGCTGTGTACTGCTCCTGGAGCAGTACGGGAGAGAAAAAACCCAAACCCATGGGCATGTGCTCGTCAGAGCAGCCAGTTCCATCTCCCAGGCAAGCAGAACACTGCTAAATGTCTGAGGCTTCTCATTGCATTGGTTAAAGCCCTGCAGGTCTCTTTGGGTCACAGTGATATTTGGGGAGGGCTCTGGGTTTTCAGAAGCCTCAGTACTCATGATCGCTGCTCTGTTCAGACGAAAAATTTCCACGGGCAAACAACAGGTGGTTCATGATGTTTTTAACCCAGTTGCCTTCAATCTCACCGTTGCTCCCATCTCTGTTTCTGTTGTGATAAAAGCCCACTCAGAGATGAAATGCTACACCAGGGCCTCATCAGGGGAGCCTCCAACATATGGCATAGGGCAGAGGCAGGTGAGCAGCGCAGCAACCTGACCTGCTGGGATTTTGTGGTGTAGTGGTACTGTTGTGTTGTGTTTTTAATTGGTTCTAGTTGCGTTAAGTTGTACTTTGTAAAGTGGTATGTTCTAGTCTCCCCCCCAGATTAATGGTGGTTCTGCCCAGTTGCCTCCTTCTCTGAATCCCCTGTCAGTCACCTTATCTCCTCCCTGGTTGCCCTAACAACCATTGTTCTGTCCCTCCCCAGTGCCCTGTCCATCACTCGGCAACCCGGCCCTTTCATCTAGAAGCTTCTCTCTAGGGCGTCAAGTGATTGGCTCAGGGGCCGGGGCCTCTCCCGTGGATACCCCGGATTGGTTTTATCACACTGTCTGTATCCCTTTACCCACTCCCCCCCTGTTCCTCCACTGGCTGGAGGGCAGGCTCCACCTTTGTACCCACCTCCCTTTATAAGTTGCTGTCAGTCGATTGATTTCGTCTTTGTCATCTGGCTTCCCTCAGCCCTCCACCTCCTCGCTCCTCAATAAACCCAGTTTACTCCAGAAGACAGAGTCCGCCCTTTCATCGCTCCTGCCATAGATAGCCTTGAGTCTGAGAAGGCATCATTGCCTTAGGCGCACTCCCTGCAACACGCAAAGCGGGGAGAGTGCCCCCTGCGCTGCAGCCTGCGTGCCATCGAGCTTGCCGGGGCTGCCTGAGCGAGGGCTTTTGGACACACGCGGCTGCATGGTACCAAAGGGAAAGGTGAGTATAGCAAATGGCATTGATCATGGGGACGAAGGCAGGCTGAGACTCACTGTCCTTTCCTCTGTAGCATCAAGGGCTGGAATTCAATTTGTTACGTTTGATGCTGCTTCTTCAAGTGAGGATGAAAGCAGAAATAAGGGCTCATACACCTGTGAGTGGCTTCCAGCTTTTAGATGAGCAGTGCATACAATATGCTTGGGACAGTTTTATTTAAAAGCATACAAGAAGAAAATAACATTTACTAGGTCAAATGATAAAACTGAAAGCATGGATGATGTTTTGGAGCCAGATGACTGTGGCAGCAGGGAATGCTCCTTTCTTACGACAGCTCTGACAGCAGGATGACTTGAAAACCACAGCCTGCTTTGCTTTGGCCCTACAAATTCAGTAGCCATTTATCAAGGACTGAGGTTGTACTCTGCTGATTTTTAACAAGTATTTTCTTTCTTCTGTTTGTGGATGCGTTTGCAGTAGTTGATAAGCTTTCTGTCGTGCTTCATTGCGCAGATCCCTTCCATTTTAGCCATGAGTAGAGCATGCTTTGGATAGAGCAAGAAGTGGTGATGCAGATTTTACATATATAGAGAAGTTGTGTGATATTTGCCAAAAGACAGTGGTTTGATAGAGCCTGCAGTGTGTTCCTATACTCTTGGAAAAAACAGAAACCCACTTGCCCCGCTGCCAGGTGTGCAGTGTTTGATGTCATTTTCTGCTTTTGGCCAGAGATGAATCTTTATCCAGCAGGTCTATTTCCCTTGAAACCATGATTGGCTCTGAATAAATCAAAAGTTTGCACTTCGATTATGCTCAGCTGTGCTGAGAAACAAGTTGCTACATTCACCTCTCCATTTTTTACTGTCAGCATTTCCCATGTTCCTTTCTCCTGCAATCCATGAAAACAATGACAAGTTCTCATTCGCTCCTTATTAAATAAGAGGGAATATGTACTGGGGCAGAAGTTCAAGTTGGAGATAAGGAATTTTAGTTAGGAAATATAATTCTTATGCAAGGGAATGGGTGCTTGACAGCTAACTAATTCGTCCTAACGAATTTGCCTCCTGAGAGCTGAGTAAATATTGCCATGTAACCATGTATGAATCATAAGCGTGCTCTGAAATGAGGGGAATACTCTGATATCCCTTGGTTGCTGTGAGCTGACAGTAGTCCAAACCATCTCTGGAAGGCAACATCTCACCAGTTCGGGGATCCAAAGCCTATGGACACACCTTGGCTTCAGGTGGGGGAATGTCAGTGAGTGTTTCACCTGTTTGGGTCCCGTCCCTCCTTAGTAACATTTGTGCATTTGCTTTGACAGCAGCAGACATTGTGTATTTGCTCTGTAGCATCAGGTGAGGCGGAATATTTTCACAGTACTTGCTTTTGTGACGTTCTGGGTATAAGTTTACTGAAATTCCACATGAATGTGCAAGGGTTTAAAATGACTACGTTTTTAAAATTTGTCTGGAGTCTCCCTGTAATCGTTACTGTTGTGTAATTACTGAGCTCACAATGAATTGTTCTTGCTAAATTGCAACAGACGCATGTGACAGTCTGTTGGGTAAATGCCTTTTGATAAAAACAAAAATGAGAGTGGGAGAGAGACTTCATAGAGGAGCACGTAGTAACAGGACTGGGGGAATGTTTCAAGCTGCAAAAGGATATGAGGAAGAAATTCTTCACTGTGAGGGTGCTGAGGCCCTGGCACAGGTTGCTCAGAGCAGCTGTGGCTGCCCCTTGATACCTGGAAGTGTCCAAGGCCAGGCTGGATGGGGCTCTGAGCAAGCTGGGATAGTGGCAGGTGTCCCTGCCCATGGCAGGGCGATGGAACTGAGTGAACTTTAAGGTGCCTCCCAACCCCCATTTTATGATTCTCTGAAACTATCTCAAATGTCACTGTCTGACTAAATGCAGGGAAACTGGGGAATAAATGTAGCTAATCTTTCCCAAACAGAATCAAGAAATACCAAAAGTTTTATGGAATAACTTCATTCTCACGTGATTTCATGACCAGGGTGCAGAGATAAAGGTGGGCAACTGAATCAAACAGGATCTTTTTGGGGCACCTGTAAGTATTTGTAAAGACAAAAATAACTTATTTATTTTTCTTCCTTTCTAGCTTTAGATGCTTTTTCCTACAAGCGTGTGCTGCATTTACACAAACACGATTCTGAGACCAGGAGAAGAAACACCCCTTAATACTTATCTGAAACACCAAAGAACACAGCTGAAGAATATACTATCTTCTGCTTTCTTTTTGGGGGAGCTTGTAAAATGGAAATTGTGACTGTCTTGTTTCCCTGTGCTGCCCTAAGGCACTCTCTTGTCACTCCTTCCTAGAGGAGATGGGGAACAAATGTCCAGTACTTCTCTGTCCATGTTTAGCAGGCCTGCTTGGCAGGGTTTAGGGTCTTCTGCAACACCCCAAATAGCTTAGAATGGTTCAGCTTTACAGCCTGCAACACAAAAGGAATATTTTTTTGACGGTGTTGTTTTTTGTATCTATTAGATCCTTAGCACTTGGAATCAAGTAATTGCTTGGCAATTTTAACTTCAAGTGTCTCTGATATTCCAGCCTCCTCGTCTGCTGCAAAAGAAATCTAGATCTTTTCCCACTAGCCCCAGCAAACTCAGCAAGCAGAAGGTGATTTCAGAACAGCGTTTTGACAGTGTGATTCATTACTTTTGCAATGCCAGAAGTTGGCAGTGCTAGCAGCCCTGGAATCCATATGTTGGTAACTTGCCAGGCAGTTTCAGAATGGTTTGTGTGGACATAACAGGAAGACTAGTAGTAGTACGTGTTCTGCTGAATTGTCCAGTATGAGTTTTTCACCTTTGACTTCCATTAAATTCCAGGAAAAGTCTTCTCTGTTGGAGTTGCCTAGAAACCTGTGGAAATATGCCTGCATATTGGTTGTTGGTGCATCAAGTCTCATGCAAAATGTGGGAGGTGTTTTTGCTTGGACTGTTGCAATTAGCACGTTGCCTGTTTCTGGAACACAGAATCTTGGAAACTGGGTGTTGGGAAAAACAGACATTAATAAGGTGGGAGAATGGAGCCTGTATGTTGTAATCTCTGTGTCACAACCATGGCACTCCAGTGTTGCCAAATGCAAATTGATTAGAAAGTCAGAGATTTGGTATGTGGGATAAGCATCAGAAAAAGAGTTGAGATTTTCAAAATAATAATGCACCCCCTCCCCACCCCCAATTTTATTGATTTTAATCATGGTAGTGTTTTATCTTTAAGTGGCTGCCTCAGGTTTTATTTCTTTTTATCTTGTTGTAGAACAAATGAGAGAAAGAATGGAAAGGACAAAGGAACGACATCTGAGGGGAAACTGTTTCTTAAACCTTGTCTTTAGTTGCTTGTATTTCTCATTCTGCTTAGCAGTGGGAAAGTATTTTCACTTCCCACCCCACTTCCCTCCCAAACCCTCATGTTTCTGCTGAGAAATTGTCTACGTGGGAAAGTTTTAACACGTGAAAGTCAAGGGATGATTTTATACCAAGGTTAAATTTTCTTTTAACTACCCATGTGAACACTCTTGTTCTGCTACAAGCTTTTTTTCTCCCAAATTATGGTTTTCTTTTCCTCTTTTAAGCTCAGTTTATGACACTGGAAACTGGTTAAACTGAGCTGGAAAAGGTTGTACTAAAAGAAGTCAGGGTCTTACAGAGTTACAGCTACATATCTAGCAGATAAAGCTTTCCTGCTCAGACAAGCCATCACTATTTCATCTTAGCTGTTTGTTGGGTTTTTTCCCTGGGGAGATCTAAAAAGTGGAAAGAAATAATTTACTTCAATGATTCCGCTTTCCAAAGTGCCATCTTTTTGTCTTCCATTTCAGATTCTTTGAAATGAGGAAAATGGGTTAAATTCAAAATGTTCTTTTTCATTTTCCTAATGAAAGATTGTCTTTTCATAAACTTAAAAGTAATATTAAATTTTAGCCTTTTTGAAGTTATTAGTTATTTAATGCCTTTGAGGGAAAGATCACTAGTTTGGCCAGAATAAAGATGCTCTGTTGTAGGAAGGCTTTGTTTGTTGAGCGCTGTGCTCTGTGGGAAGGGAGATGGGAGAAAATGTTAGAGCTGCTCATAAAGCAGGACTTTTGCCTGTACATCTGTTAACTTCATTGTGAGACCTGCAAACCTTCAAAACCTCATTAAAACTGCATCTCTCTCCAGCTGTTAATACCAACATGGGCTGTCACTTCAAAAGGGATTCTAGAAATCCTAGCAGCTGATACCACTCTGGGCTGTCCTTGATGGTAAAAAGAGGTAGTGGTTGAAGTCTTCTGGCAAAGTCTTCATTGTTGTTTTGGGGTTTTTTCCTTCTGCCCTTCTTGTGGTCAAATGGAGGAGTCTGAGCAGAGCTGAGGTTTGCACAAACCCCAGGGCAGGACAGAGGCTAGTGTGCGAAGTTCTCCAGCCTCCTGTGATTTTTCAAAAGGGGGTGGGATATGTACCAAACAAGGATCCCGAGGTTTATAATGTCCAGGCTGACAGGACCTTATTTATGGAGCCTACTGCTGCTCCCGGGCCCAGCCTTTGCATTCAGCCAGCGTTGCAGCCTTCCCACAGCAGGCTTGCAAACCAGTTGCTGTAATAACCCTAAAATAGTTTGTGTTTCACTCAGTGCACTCGGTTTTGCCTGGCTGGCAGGTGATGTGACACTTTGGGACAGAGCTCCCTTCCCCTGGCACCACCCCCAAATGTGGCTCACATCTCTCTGCTAAACCCAGTGCTGTTCCTCCACTAACACAGATGCTGCTGCTGTTGCTCTGTCTTTGTGTGAGATGGTTTCTGTCTTCTCTGCTGGAAAGAAGGAAAAAAAAAAAAATCAGATTTCCACGTGATCAGCTGTGGATCTTCTCACAAGGAGAGTGAACTCAGTCGTGCCTAGAAGTGATGGGGAAGCTGCAGCGTTGCCCAGCAGATGGAGGATGGCTGGGTCTGGGTGTGCAGAGCATCTCCTTCCCCCTTAGGCACTTCCAGAAGTGCTGAAAATCGGGCAGCTGAGCTGTTCTCCCTCCTCCACCTCTGCTTGTTTTGTAAAGGTAGTCCTAAAGCTCTCTCCAAAAAGCAAATAACAGCTGAACCCCGGTGCCTTTCTACGGGGCAGAAGCCAAGAGGCTGTTGACTGATGGGGGAGAGGAAGGAAATTTACAGTCGGAGCCCTCTCACCAATTTCTCCTCCCAGATGTTTTTTTTACGGTGTTTGTTTTACTTTGGCAATTGACTAAACAAATTGCTGTCTGAGTGGTGCAGCTGATGGAGTCTGGTTTCCTTCAGGTTTTTCTGCAATTCCTTTTCTTCTGAATTAATGATCTGAGCTTCATTATCTGCTATATTTTTCACGGGGAAGGGCAGCCAGGAGCTGAGCAGGGCTGCTCTTGGCTTTTCCCTCTCTCAGTGGGGACATGGTTTTGAATTTCTGTCCTTTAGCCAACTTCTAGTTCTCAAAAAAATCTTGACCTAACATAATTTTCAAGGCATCCATAAGATGCCTCCCCCTGCAAGTGCTCTAAACTGGCTAAGAATGGGATCAGGCATTTCTGGCTGGGGAGAGGACCGGGTTCTTGGAGGGGACAGGCTACAATTGCACAAGCTTTGTTTCCTCATGGTACTGAGGTGGAAGTCAGTCCCTGGAAGCCTGTTTTGTAAAAAGGCCACTTGTTTTCTGCATCCCTTGGAGCTGAGCGAGCTGCCCCTGTTACTGCTAAAAGCACTTGAGCAGAATAAAAATCCGTATCCTCAGCAAAGCACTTTGAGGCTGGGCTGCCTCAGTTGCAAAGGAGCAACAAAAAGAGGGAAGCCCTTTAAAATAAAGGACTTTCTATGGTAGTTAAGATAATGTTTATGTTCATTCTTGACTTGACAATGTTTACTATGAGTTGCCCTGAAGTATGAGTGGGATTCAGTTTCTGTCTCTGTTTTTTTTCAGTTTCTGCCAATTGTCCTTTTGTAGGTGAAGTTAAGTGTTGCCCAGAAAACCACAGCTCAGGGAAAGTGCTGTGCTGTGTGCGAAAGCAATGACTGATGCCTCTACAGAGAGGCAGCTGTGACTCTGCTTTCATCTCTTTCAGGAATTATATCATTTATCAGTGATAAAGACAGTTGTTTGATAGGGGATTGAAAGTAATTCCTAAATATTTAATGTGTGAGCATTAAAGACAACCAATTTGTCAGATTTTAGAGTGAGTTTAGACTTGCTCCAAGGCCCTGATAAATGTGTGCATGACTCATGTTGAGGTGCTCCAGGATTTTTATGGAGACTTATCGGTATAATAGGGAGGAAAAAAAGAGGAGCGGATAGGCAGCTCTTAAGGTTTTGAGTGAGTTTAACAGAGGAAAAGTGCAGGAGCAATAAATTGTGTTGAACTTGGGGGATAGAGAAAACTAAACCCATTCAGTTTGTATAGATGCCGTGTGCCTGAAATGAAATTATACGTGAAACAATGCAAAAAGCCTTGAGCTGAGCTTTGTAGCTGCTCTTATAAAAGCAGAAGTTTTTGTGTTTTTACAGCCAGGCCTAAACAGCAGGTTTTGGTGCAAACTAACTTGCCTATTTAAAGTCCTAGCTCTGGATCTAGAAGCCTTACTTCAGGCACTTTTTTTTGCAAATACTTGGTTGCGTGTTGGTTTTTTTTTTTTTTTTTTTTTTTTTTTTTTCTCCCTCTTTCTGTTCCCCAGGCTGTTTTGCCTGGATGCTTTTATTGGCATACACAATGTCTGTTCTTGCAACAGCCCCTGCTCTGGAAGTTATCAGGGTAACAGCTTTGTCTGTTTCCTTTTGAAAGCAGGATGAGAGTGGCACCTCGACCTCATGGCTGGGTGCTGCAGTGGGAGCCAGCAGAGCTGGGCTCCGTCCTGCCTCGGCTGTTGGCATCTGCCTCTGCCTGAGGTGCCCTTGGCAGGAACCAGCAAAGCATTTCAGTAGTTTTATTTATTTATTTATTATTTATTTGTTTGTGTGCCTGTTGTTGGGCAGCCACCCAGTCCCTGCCTAGCAACCTCTGGCATCCACAACATTTACTTAAAGGACTCTTCCCACGTCCAAGGGCTTTCCTCACACCTCGCTGGCAACCCCTGACCCCAACTCTGCACATCCTAGAGGGACTCCGGGCCTCCCTGCTTCCCCCGAATTCCTCTGTAGCTCTTGCCATTTGCCTCTTGGTGTCTCCATTTCCCTTCTGACCCCAGGTTTGCCCTGCTGACTTCAGGAGTGGCTGACACTGTGGCTTTACCTCTGTTGATCTGTAATTGCCATCAAGTTGTTGGGCAAATGTTGACACTTTTCAGGACCAGCTGTTTGGAGAAAGGAATCTCAGGATGATTCTTCTGTTACTGAAATTCACAAATGTTTTCTCTCTTTGTTTCTGCCTACTTTCCTATTTCTCAAATATGCCTGTGCATGTCAAAACAGCGATGATCAGCTTGCATTAAATAAATTAGCTTAATACTGCTTGACATCACTATCTTTAGGTCATCCACCGAAAACACCTAAAGAGAAGGGTTGGTGTTGGTTTTGCTAGGATTTGCATTTTTTGCTGGTTTGTTATTTTGGGGTTTTGGTTGGGATTTTTTTTTTGGTGGTTGGTTGATTGTTTGTTGTTTTTTAAAGGAGAAATGTTTTAAGCTCACCCTGCAGACCAGAGTGGACCATAGGCACGTCTCCTGAACTCCCTCTGATCCCACTCCTCAATGGATCAGCCTCTTTCACTGCTCTGGCTTTGGGTCTGAGAGAAGTTAGGGCTTTTTAGCTGGAAAAAAGAAGGTTGTGTGGAGACCTCACAGCACCTTCCAGGATCTGAAGGGACCCACAAGGAAGGTGGAGAGGGACTCTGCGTCAGGAGCTGGAATGACAGGACAAGGAGTAATGGGTACAAATGGAAAGAGGGGGAATTTGGGCCAGATGTATGGAAGAAATTCTTCCCTGTGAGGGTGGTGAGGCCCTGGCACAGGTTGCCCAGAGAAGATTCCTATCCCTGGAAGTGTCCAAGGCCAGGCTGGACAGGGCTCTGAGCAAGCTGGGATAGTGGAAGGTATCCCTGCCCATGGCAGGGTGGGGTGGAATGAGATGGTTTTAAAAGTCCCTTCCAACCCAGGCCATCCCGTGGTTCTAAGCTGAGTTTGTGGGACCAGGCCACTGAAAAAAGCCATTTATCTCCCAGCTCCATTTCTGTGTGTCTGCCAAGTGATAAGTGGGGAGAAGAGGAGCCCAGCCCTCAGGATGCCCGTTTGGTCCATGACTGATTTATGACAGGCTGCAGTTTCCTCCGTTTGTCTGGCAGCAAGTGGCAGGGCTGGGCGATTGTGTGCCGGCCTTCCCAATGGAGAGCACTCCAGCTGGATCCAGGACACAGGAAGTGATCTAGCGAAAGCCTTTTGGTGACAATTAACAGCATTCCTCCAGATAACTTTTTTTTTGTCCTTTCCCTCAGAACATTTTTACAGCAAGCACTAAGGCTGTGGAGAGGCATTGGAGGTGAGTAGTTACAAATATTTGACGAGTGTGTCATAGATAAGTTTTACTTCTGTTGAAAGTATGATTTTTTTTTTTTTTTTAATCTGCACCTCCTTAGTATTTTACTCGATGACCAAAGCAACATAATTTTTTTTTTTCTGAGATGGTCAAGCCCTAAAACCCAGCCCAGTTTGGCCTCAAGCAAGGAAGAGTTATTGTAAACTGCTTGTTTTGCCAGGAACAGCAAGGGGCTTGAGTCCTGGGGTCACCAAGGTAGTGTCAACTTGGAAGAATATGCTTAAACACCCTCCCCCCAGTTTCTGTAATGCATTCCTGTGTGTGGCATCGGTCTTGAGGGAAAAATAAATATTTATTTGTAGTTGCATGGAATTATCTGTGTTAAAGGAAGGAAAATACTGGTGTGAGGTGTTCTCCCTCAGAAAGCTTTTAAGAGTTGACTTAGATGGAATGTTTGAAACCAAGTACCTTTCCTTAAAGCTTCATGGTCTTCAGATTTGAGGTTTTGGTTTTTACCATGGGTGAAAAAACAGAACTTGAAATTCTTGGTATTTGTTGTTCTTGTAGAAAAGGAGGAGGAAAACCAATTTTTTTGAAGAGCCGATACACATGGGGATTAACCAGGTCTGTTTTCAGTTCATAAATTACAGCTCAGAAAATTAAATTTGAAGTGAGATGAATATTTGTCCTTGGGAATTTGACACCTGTAAGCAAAAACCACTTTGTTTTGAGAGCTTAAGGTGCTGCTGTAGGCTTTGTGCTGGGTTTATGCTTGAAGACTTCTTTTCTCCAGCAACTTTTATTGCACTGGAGTCTCCAAACTGGGGTTTATTAGAGAAGAGCAAAACAGAATGAAGCTGTATTGGGTTTTACCAATATTACTGAAAGGGACGTGCCTTGGCTTGTCTGGTCCCTGCTGCTGAACCAAACAGCAGCACCTGTGGTCTTTTCTCCCCAGAGATGCTATTTAGCTAGCTGTGGTCGCAGCTGGGCATGTGAGGACAAGTCCAGGCATGTCCCGAGCTGCCGTGCTTACGGCTAGAGCTTGCTGTTGAAGAGGGTCACTCCTCAGGCCTCCCTGAGCTGGAGAAACCTTTTAAGGCAATGGTGAAGAAGGAGTTCACTCCTGATGGAGGGTTTAATCCACAGTTTTTATTCTGGGCCACATGGCCCCTGAATCTTGCAACAACCCCAACGGAACTCCTGACCGCATGGTGTCCCTGTCCTTTTACCTGGAGAGAGGGGCAGGGGAGGGAACACAGGGACCACCAACCAGGTACAGGGGGAGGGGGTCTCAGGTGAACGGGACACCTGGATGAGCCAATGGCCCCCCAGGGGATGGAGAGCATCCTTTGAACCTGCCAATCACTCGATGCCCTCTGGAATTTCTGGGTTGATAGACAGTGCCCAGCAGGTGTCAAGGGTTGGGGAAATGAGAGGTAGTTGACACACCACCTGGGGAAGGAAACTTCAAGGGAAGGACCGGGGAAACTGAGGCACACCATGACAACACACCACAACAAAGCTGGTGTTGTAAGAGGGGTCAGGTTTTTCTGCTGGGTTGCTCATGTTGTCAGGGGCTTTTGCAATGAAGTGCTACATGGGAAAATGGCCTTTTCTTGCCTGAGCAGTGAGCAGTGGACAGGCAAACTGCTTTTATCTGCCGTGCTGCTGGTTAAATACTGATAGCTCGGACCTTTTGATCTGCTACAGTCTGGCTGCTGGTTTTGCCTGTGCAGGAGCAAGCCCAGGAGTAGAGAGTGGACAAGGAAAACTGCAGTGGTCAGACGATGGAAAACAAGCAAGTGATGAGACCATGGAAAATACAGTAAGAAAGTGTAGGAAAAATGGACAGTCTGGAAGAATCAAACATTGTAGTGGTACAGGAGAGGCCGCATCCTCATCTGTACTTCGATGACTTCTGTCCAGAGGCAGCTTGGGCTTCAGCTAGAAAAGAGCGTTTTCTGTGTAAGTACGCAGAGATTTCAGTAGTACTAGGGAGCAAAACACCAAAAAAAGGAAGCTAGTTTTTGAGCTTCAGAAATAATTTTGTAAGTATTCCCTTTGTGCTTTTACAAAAGTTCCTGTGCTCCCATTTCCTTCCCCCACCTGCACTGATTGACTGCATTTCTGGTTTTGAATGAGTCTGTATAAATCTATCTGTGTCTGCTTGATATGCTTTGGTGTTGGCCCCACAGCAGGCAAGGTGAGCACAGCAGCTCTGCCTCACTGGCACACAACAGGGATGTGAAAAATCAAGAGGAAATCTCTACCTTGAATTGAGGCATGAAAGAAATTGCTACCTCTGTGAGTGTGGCGAGGCCCTGGCACAGGTTGCCCAGAGCAACTGTGGCTGCCCCTTAATACCTGGAAGTGTCCAAGGCCAGGCTGGATGGGGCTCTGAGCAAGCTGGGATAGTGGCAGGTGTCCCTGCCCATGGCAGGGGGATGGAACCAAATGATCTTTAAGATCCCTTCCCAACCTAAATTATTCTATGATTCTATGTAAATCCTAAATATTTCCACTAGACCCAACTGCTGCTGGGCAGGTATTGGGGAGTGTAAACCCGTGCTACCTCAAAACCAGGGGCTCTGTGATCCCCTGAGGATAACTGGAGATGAAGCGGGTCTGCAAATGACTCTGTGCAGCAAGGCTGGTCCAGGCACTGCCCACAGCATGAAATGATGCTGAAAATGATGTGTCAGCTCACAGCTTTGAAGATAACCTGCTGGTGGATGAGGGAAGGGCTGCTCCTGACTCAAGTCAGAAACCCCAATTCCCTCAATCGCCCATTTGCAGCACTGGCTTTCAAGAGCTGTGCTTATTGAGAAGCTGCTCTGTGATGGGGTAACCACACTGTTTTTTATTTCATTGCCTCTTTTTTTAAAGGAGGCTGACAATGTCTTGTCCTCACTCTTGGCTTGGTGGAAGAAGGAAGCTGAAAGAAGGAGGTGATTTGGCAAAGCCAACAGCTGCTTGAAGCACTCCAGGCCTGTCTATGCACATCCTTGTTCCTGAATTCCTAGGGTTTTCAGAGCAGCTAGCCAGACTGCTGGAAAAGCTATCTCTTTAATCTCTTGATCTCCACTGTGTGCTTTTGCCAGTGCAGGTAAAACAGAGGTGCACACTCTACTATTGGTGTTTCCAGCAGGGTAAACAGGAGAGTCTCAGTAATTACTGAGAACGATCTGAGTGAAACATCTTGTCTCTACAGCTGGCTCCTGGTACACAGGTGCGGGCAGGGCAGGCACACTTGACCTGCCAGGTATCACCAGTGTCTCTCTCTAGTCAAACAACAAGAACTGAGATGCATTCATTGTTTGCTCCGGCTAAATTCCAGCTCAAATGTGAGGGGAAGTTTTGTCTGACAGGTTTGCTGGGAGTGGTGGTGGGGGTTGCTGTGCTTTCAGAGGTGCATTTGGTACACACATCCTAAATTCATGAGGTGGTTCTCCCCAGGCTCCAGCTTTGCTTCAGGAGCTGGCAGGCCACAGCCCTTGGCATCACTTCAGCTCTCACTTGTGGTGTTACAGAAGATGATGAGATGCTCCAGTATTTGCTCAGGTCCAACTCTTGGAATAGGACACCACCTTTAATAACCCCTAGAGAAAGCTCTACTATTTTATTTTCTCAATTTTAAGCAAAGAGACAACTCAGCTGAAAACCAAGAGGATGACATGATATTAAGGAGTGGAATTTGGAATGCAGGTTACAAACCAGTCTGAATCCCACTGCATGGAAATGTTCAATAATACTGCAGAGCCTGACTGCTTCCTCCCAGGCTTCAGCTGGGAATGAGGACAAATCCCAAGGAGAATTCTGTCCATTAGTAGCAACAAGACTCTCCCTCCGTGTGTCTGTATATATGTGTATATATGTATGTGTATATATATAGAGATATATACATATCCTCACTTTGCAAGCTGCATGCCAAAATTGTTGTAGCTTGCCTTATAAACTTAGACTTTCTGAACAAGTTAAATGGAACTAGGACCAGAAATACTAAAACCAGCTCAAGTTTAGCCTTTTTTTTCAGTAGTGACAAGAATGCAAGAATGGAGACACCTGGTGATTCACCTGCCTCAGAATTCTCTCCCCTAGTAGTGGCCAGGGATGGGAGCCTGAGGAGAAGCCAGAACCAGCTATGTGTGCAGTGACAAATGCTCCAGACAATTCAGGGAATCCACGAACTGGATTAGGTGTCTCTGCTCCCCCCCATGACATTGTATAAGCTTTGTCAGTTTCTTGGGGGAAGGAGCCATGTGGATGTGCTGCCTGTTGAGCCTTTGGTTTGTTCTCTGAGTGGTTCCTCTCTGTGGCTTCACTCTGCACCTCCGAGCTGCATTATTGGAGATGTACAAGCACCAGTTCCTGGAGACCATCCATGTGCCAATGCTGGTGTGGCAGACTGCTGGAGAATGTTTGTGCAATTAATGTTGTGGAGGTTTATTTTGTTTGTTTGCTTCCTCGGTTTTTTAATGGAAGTTGGTTTTACCATGAGCTCTGGGCCAACTTTAGGTTCATGTGGTGGAGTAGAGCCTCTGTTTGGTTTGCTCCTTATTTTTCTCCTGACAGGAGAAAAGTGCTAGCCCTTAACAGCCCCTGCACCACTTTGTTGCTGAGCACTGGGACTATCCTGTTGGCTAGGACAGGACATTGCCCCTCTTCCAAGAGTTTAGCTGGTTGCAGCCCAGCAGAGCTCCCCAGCAGGAGTGATTTGAGGAAAGGCTGGAAGAAACATCATCTGTCTCATCCCCCCAGAACAAACATGATTTGGAGTTGGTTCCTGTTTCTAGACACCTCAGCTAGTGTAATTTTGGGCTGGTCATAGAGCAGTTTTGGGGAACTGGGAAGGAGGAGGGAGCTTCATTTTTAGGCAGTCCTTGGATCTGCAAGAGGCTTCCTATATAAGTCTGTGTATGTAGGATTCTTATCTGTTGTGCAGGTAGCAAATAAATGTAATTGAGCATGAGGAATGCAATTATTTGGACTTTGTCTGCATTAGGAATATTCTCCAGCTGGGAGTTCAATATTTCTTTTTCTCCATCTTCTCCCATGCTTGAGGCCAGGTGGTTTTGGATGGATGAGGCGGCAAATTTGAGGCAGAGGCTGGAAGCTGACTCCTCAAATGCAGCGCTCAAGGTGTTTGGTGAAGCAGGGGAGACTAAATTACCACAGAGCTTATTTACCATCTTAACTGGCCACATCTTAGTGGATGTGCAGCTGTTAGAAACAAATGGTTTTGAACCATCATCAATAAATGCTCTAAAGTAAGTGGCACAAGTCAAATTATTTTCCAGTCCAAGTCATATTTGTTTCCCTTTTTTTCCTGTGTCTAATCCAAGCCATGACTAGTAGTGCCTCCCTCTCCCAAACAGCTGTCACATATGTGTAATGTTTAAGCTTCTTGCAGAGCAGTTACAGCTTGCCTATCCTGCCTGCCATCACTTCCCTGCAGGTTTGGAGCTGTTGTCTTACCTTCGGTACTCCTGGGAGGAAGCACAGAAGTTACTCCTTTGTGGATGTGGAATTTTCATGGTTCTGCATGTCCAGAAGCAAGGACCTGTGCTGTGGAGCTGGTGGGCTGGGATGAAAAAGTGAGTGCCAGGAGTATAATTGTCAGTTTGTTTGTGGGTTTGTTGCATCTCACTGTGAAGATGAAGCAGTGATGACTTGTGGGACATCATTCTGGTTCTGCCCTTGGTTTCATGCACACAGATTTGGGAGGGAAGAGAAAAAAAAACCCAGCACAAACCACTTTCATACCAGTAAACACAAAATACTGTGCAAAAGGCTAAAGTTGAACTTATTTCTGTTTTGGAGACTGGGGGGATCTTCAGGCATCACAATACCCCTAGGGGGGATTGTGTGTGATACTAAAAAATAAATTAGGAACCTTGTGTTGGGGCAGTTACTCTCCCCATCTTGGGGAAATTTTAGTTCAAGCCCTTCGCAGTGCTGTTACAAAGGATAATTATATGACTTGAGGTGCTGTTAGATAGATGCAAATTTTCTGGGTATGCTATCTCTCCATTTAATCAGTTATTTGTTTGCCATTTGGGTGCAGAAAGGACTTTGTTTAAAAATTAGTTGAATTCACTTCCAGTAACAGCATCAGTGGGAAATAATGAAAAGCAGCTGATTTACTACTAGTAAACAGCATCCAAGAGCTCCCTGGTGCATCTCATTTACTCTGAGATTTATGCAATACACAGTCAGCTAATTCCACACACAAGCAAGCCATGCATAGCTCCTCGTGTTCTCTGTTTATGCCCATTTATCTTTAACTTTGTTAGAACCACATAAGTTGCCTCCTTTATTTGCTGGGTGTTCCCTTTCATTTGAATCCTACTTTTCATTTTTTGTGGATATCTCTTTGCTGTTAACATTGTTGTGTGTTGTGTAGTACACTGGTACTTTTCTGGAAATGGGTTATAAAATTTTTGCAGCTAGTTAATAGATTTTTTTTCAGGGAATACAGATCATCCTTGTTGCAGCAGTGAGCTCATGTGTGATGATGTGGAGTTTGTCAGCAGCAGAGGCTGTGTGCGCACATGTGGGAGTCCGGGATAGAGCAGTGGGCACCACATCCAGGTGAGAAACTTGAATAAAAGCCCACTGAAAATGGGGAACGTTTTTTGTACTTCAAGGGCTGAACATTACGTGCACTGATTTTTCCTTATTCTTTCACAGCCCTCACCTGAGGTCACATGTAAAGATGAAATTGCTGCCTGGTGCGTGTGGGATGTGCATCGTGTTGAGGTCCTAATGACCGGCAAGGGCTCTGAGGGAGAAGAATAAATATTAATTGTGAAGAACAAATGCCAATCATTAGTTTGGCATCTGAAGGAAAGCAACTCCTTTCTCTGTAAAGTAATGTTTGCTTTCCTTTTAGAGGGAGATGAGGGATGGGTACCTGCCAATAAGCAACAAACACTGCCCTTCCCAAAGTCCTGCACCTCCCACCTGAAGGAGATCACTCTCTGCCATGTGTGAGACAGCCTTTCAGTAGAGCTTGTCACCTTGCAACGTAAACCCTGTCAACTTAAGCATCAATAAAGGAATCATGCTTCCGTGCTAGCTGTGAAAATAGGGATGAAAACTTGTAACACAAAATGAACCACAGCAGTCCCTCCTGAGGTTCTGCACCATGTGCAGAACTTGGTGGAGAAGAATTCACCATGGAGGAATATCCTCTGCCTGACCTGCCATATCCTGCTCCCTCTGGGCTCTTTGCCTCCACTTCTGTGGAGTTTCTGAGCAGTTGTTTTGGTGAACAGATACTGCAGTTGATGGAGCTGATCTGTGGTAAGAACTCGGTTAATTTGAATTTGTCTGTAGAGGACTACACCAGTCAGTCAAGCCTGCATCCTCTTTTTCTATGGGATGTGTTTAAAACAAACATCCTCTCCAAGCCCTGTTGTATCCCTGGGATTTGAAGTGTGGGATCCAGCAGATTTCCTAGTGTCAGGATTTCCTGGTGGTTCAAACACTAACTTGGGACTTGGAGACACCACCACTGTGCCTTTGGATTCATCATGTAAGTCTCTTTCCAAAAACATGTGAGATTCAGAGAGGAGCCTCCCAGATTTAAGATTCAGATAGGAGCCTACCAGATTTTTCGAAGGCAGATAGCCAAGAGCCAGTGTCACACTCTGCAAGTGCTTCAGCTGGGTCACAAATAAATCTTCCTACATGCCTACTTCTCAGTGGCTTAATTCATAAATGTCTTCCCACATCTCCCAGTTCTTCCATTCCTCACCTGTGCTGTACCCTACTCAGGTGATTAATACTTTGCTTTCTCATGTGGGGGTTGTCAGGATATGTTCATTTATGTGGTTTCATTAATTATGAATGGTGGGAACGGGGGATAAGCCAGTTTTTCAGATGAGATGGCCAAGAGGAAACTCTTACCTCTCAAAATACTCTCTTGGTGCTGGGGGAGGGCTGCTTTTCTCCATGGCTTCCAAAATCCCCTGTGCTCTCTGTTCATACCTCATGTGTATGATCCAGTGGCTGGAAAGGAGGAATGAAGACATTAGGAAGCAGCAGCAGCCAGATATGACTGTCCCTGCCAGGGAAGGATGGAGTGGCCTTGTGGCTCTTGCAAAGACTGAAAGTGGGAGGTACAGGGGTGATAGGGAGGAAGACCTGAGCGAGGAATAAATGAGAGCTTGGCAGCATGGTTTGGGAGCAGGAGTGGGCTCATCCCAGCATGGGAATGCTGCAGGAATGGTGCCTTGCTGGTGCTTTTCACTGTCACAGAAATGGCAGTGAGGGCCAACCACATCCTCTGTTCCCTTCCCCGTCCTCGAGAGGAGTTCAGCAGTGTCCTCATGGAAGCATTTGCCTGTTCCCCTTTTGCTCTATCAGCCAGCTGCCAGGGAGGCAGATCAGGGGATTTTTACAGCCTCTGGTTGCCATGGGAAGTGTTTTTCTCTTAGATGTCAGAAACCAAATTGTACCGTGAGGGGAAAATTTATAGAAATCAGCATTTTCTCCCTTTTTTGCCTTTACACCCTCATTTTCACATTAATAATCTAATTAACTTATGGGTGAGTGCCCATCCAGTCTGCCTGATGTGATCCAGTCCTGTACCTTGTGAGCATGTTCTTGATGCTTGCAGCTGTTGAATAAGGAGTGTGCACCAGGCAGGACGTCTCTGGTCGGTGTTTTTATGTCTCTGCCACTGAAGAGGTGGCAGTTCCCAGCCTGGTTGTGAAACAGAGGTGATGATTGTGCTGATGTCAGAGGGCAGGCATCACTTTTATGTTACCTGTCTGTTTTCAACCACCACCTTAATATCTCTGCAGATCGCTGAGGAGATAACGTCAAGTGTAGTGCTAAATGTATCCATGTGCATTTTGAATGTTGGGCTTTATTAGCTATCTCCAGCAGTTTCTTTGGCTGTGTCATGGTAACAATATACATTTCTTCCATCCTTTAAAAGCAAAATCCAGTTTCACTGGTAAAATAATTAACCTGCTGCTAACTTACTCTTTCTTGGGTTGACCAAATAGAAATGGTGGGTGATGGTTCTTCTTTTTTAATGTACTCGTTTGTGGTTAGCTATGGATTAGTTAAAATCTGATTTCCTAAACACATTCATATTTCTAACTTCCACTGCTGCAAAGATGCAAAACATCTTTGCAAGAGCTGCTGAGAAACAGGAGGTTATTTCACTGATTTAGGTGAAGTCCACTGAAACAGGGATTTATTTCATCAAGCATCCACATCACGGATCTATTTAAACCCTCTGATGCCGGAGGGTATGAAATTGCATGTCTCAGCTTTTCAGGATTCAGCTGTTCTGCTAACTTTTGTTGTACTTAAGGAAGACACCCAAATGAGGAACACATTTAAAAACTACCCACAAAATAAATGCAAACACCGCCCCCCCTGCCCAGTTCTCAGGGACAAGGCACGAACACAAAGCAGTTTTTTGCTGACTCATGTCTTACACCTTTAATACAATGTTAAATACTGGTAGGGGACAGAGGCAAATGCACAAGGCATTCCTAAATGAAAAAGCAAATCAGGCATTTCCATGTGATTAGTATGCAGGCTTCTTTTTTTTTTTTCTTTAAGTTCTAGATAAATTTAGTAGTTCAGCATTCAACATACTTTTAGGTAAGATTTTTGTTTCAACCCACTGCATTCTGGATGGGTAGGAGGAGAGAGACTCCAGTCTGGGGAATCCAAATGTGCTGTAATGTTTTGATGATTTTCACAATTCCATATTAATTTATTAAAAAAACACCAAATTTTTTCTCCTTTATTATTGTTACTTAAGCTCTCATTTTCTGGTCACAGCTGGGCTGAGATGACGGAAATCGTTTGAGAACATCTCCCATATAGGGCACTGCCTTCAACTAAGCATAAAATCAATTTGAAATAATGGTGGTGTGAACCTCAAATCTTGGTCCATATTTGCCATCAAAGACATTTTCTGTCTAGTTGGAACACAGCCCAGTCATTTGGCTGTGCTAATTAAATAATTCCATAGTGTCCTGGAAAGTAATCTGGGAGAGGTAAAAGTAGAAATTAACTTGGAAAGAGCCAGCACCGATCAGAGGTTAGGGCATGCAAAGCTGAGACAGGGAAAGAGGATTTCTTGGACCTCCCCATCCAAAAAATCTCTCGACACAGTGGCCAATAGAATTCCTGATCTCTAATTTTCCCTTCCAAACACATTCTGAGAAACATCAGTTCTTGGGGTGAGAGAGGGGAGTGATGGCTTTAAATGGCCTTGAATGACTTCAGACCTCCCTAAATGACTTCTCTGGAAATGCGGCACCAACTACCCAAAGACTGTTGACTTGTGTTCCCCTCCCTAAAATGGTATTTTCAGTTTATTTTACCCATCTGAAAGCTAGAATGGGCCTGAGGTGAAGATATGTGGCCCCTGCTCTCATGAGGGAAGACTGGTTCTCCTGAAAAAAAGCTGTTTTTCCAGATGTTTCCTTGCCTGAACATGGACCAGAAAGAGAAATGCACTTCATCCCAAGGTTAGATATGCTGGTGTGGCCTAGGAAGGATGGGCCTGGTGGCAGCTGCTTGACCAAAACTAATCACAATTTTCTCTCCTGCCCCGGTAATATTTAATGTGCCCCCAAAAAGAAAAAAGCTGTCCACAGCCTTTTTTTTTTTCACTCTTAAACACGGCCAGTATGCTGGTGAAAGGAGACAATTCTGGCAAAAAAATAGAGCTGTATTTATTTTGCAAAAGCTTTTCAGAAAAGAAAAAAAAATTGTTGATCAGAAAAAATATCAAAAGCACAAGCCTTTTTAAGCAGTCCTGAAGTGTAAAGCTTCCACAGGTTTGAAGTATCTTTCCTGAGGAAATTAGGAAAGGTGGCGAGGTATTCGTCAGGTATGCTTCCCATGCTCCATGTCTGCAAATAAACTGTAGCCATACAGAAATTACAGATATTTTTCACTTCTTTAGTTAGTTGCTAACAATTGCCACTTCATCCAGCTTGGAAATACAGCTACATGTTTTTAGACCTCTTACTAGAGCTGTTGTTTTTCTTAGACTTTACTGGGGAAATTTTTGCAAAACATTCTCAAATTTGGAGTTGGAAAAAAAAGAGGCAACATTGAATTTATGTGGAATATTGCTTGCGTGGTTTAAAATATATTTATTTTAAATAACTGCTGTATATTGCTGATGCTATATCCACACTGTAGCCGCTGCCATTGCCAGTATTAATGACAGCACTCAAAACAGAATTGCCTTTTAATTACAGTCACTGTCCTCTACAGGAGGCTTTTTTTCCCCTTTTATGGCAATGATTCACTTTTTCCCTGTGTTTTCAGGTTTCTGAAGTATCAGGGCAGCTGGCAAAGGAGAAAATTCAAACAAGATAAGTGCCCCTTTCTGTGTTTGGTAGGGAAAGGCTTCATTTTGAAGAAGCCAAGCAGCACAGGAGCCCCAGGAGACAGTGGCTGATTAACAAGCCTGTGGGGGCTGGCAGGGAGGACTGCAAGGTTGGAAGCAAACCCGGTGTAGCCGCTGGCACTTGCTCCCTGCAGGAATAGTGAGTTCATTTTTGTGTGCTTCCTGATGCTCGCTCTGCGGTCGGGAGCTGATAGAAGGCAATGCTTCGACTTCCTGAACGCTCTAAATAAAGCATCCTTTCTGTAGGGGTTGGTTTGCTTGGTTTGGTTTTTTTATTTCCCTCCCCCCCCCCCCCCCCACTCGAGTG
>VYZP01063015.1:25444-40723 GCA_013400635.1 Hypocryptadius cinnamomeus
TTTTTTCCTCTTGTCTATTAAAAAGATAAGAAACAAACCTAAAGCTTTGAATCCAAACTTTCATATAGCTTCATGCTAAAGCTTTGGGGTGCCTGCCTTGATTTTGGCCTGCTCCCATCTACATCTATCGTATAAAAACAGTTAAAGGTATTCTTCTCTTCCCCCTTTTCCCCTGCAGCTGGAAGGCATTATCCTCTGCTCTCAAGAAAACAAGCATCAATGCTGCCTCTTGTATAAGCCTCTGGTTGGTTCAGTTTGCTTCTCTGGAATGGCCCATATGTCTGCAACTTCATCCAACAGGGAGGCTGTGTAGGTGTGAGATTAAAACCTTTCCAATCAGACAATTTTCAAATGCATAAAAAGCTCAGCTTCTGTCAGAAGCCTCCCCTGTTTAGACAAGGTGAGCAGGAAATTCAGACATCTTCCTAAGATGTGAGGGGTGGAAAAAGAGCAGGAATAGGATGACATTGGCCTATTTAACTCAGTGAGTTTTTGGAGTCTGAGGACTCTCTAATATTGTGTATTTTCACATCTAAGGTGGATGCTCAGTGCTGCAATGAGGTGTTTGTGTTGAACACTCTGTGGATAATCTGCTTCTCCTCTGTGCCTCAGCACTGGAATGAACATCAAAATCTAGCACCTAGACATCAGGGTGAAATTTCCCTGCACTAAAATATAGTCAAATACTTCTATAAAGAGACTTAATGTCAGAGTACCAGTGCAGGAATTGCTTGAATATTTTCTCTCAGAAAATAAGTAGTAGACCAGAAATGAGAGTTGAGAAAGGAAGACTTCCTCAGTTTTACAGTGTACAGAGGAATATGTGCACTGGGGCAGTCTGTCAGCACCAGCTGATGATTCCTGCATCTGGGTCCTGTTTCACAGCAAAGGCTGTATTCCCAGCTTTGGAACAAAAGATTACCAGAGATAACTGATGGAAAACATATCCCAGTTATTGACTAAGCAGTCTCATCTTCACCCTGCAGCTAATTACAAGGTTAAAAATGTAGTAAAAAACCCCATATTTATCCAAATAACCCATTTGGTGTATTTCTGCTCCAGATAAATGAAACAATATTCCATTATAATCTCTGGCCCTGTTTTATCTTTTTCTATGTAGACTTGTTATGACAAAATGTCTTTCATTTTAATTAAATTTTTTCCAGATACTATCTTCATAAAAGTAGCACTCAGAGAGGCATAATCATTATTTTTAATAGAAGAGAGTTAATACTTGTTAAAAATGCTGGAGGATTGTCACTGCTTGTGTTTCCTGTTTCCAAGGAGAAGAAGAGCAAGGGTTCCTCAGATCTGCTTTTCCAGGGTGGTCTTTCTACCATTTTAAGACGTGGTCTCCAAAAGTGGGTAAGTGCTGGCTTATTTTGAGCATACAAATCCACCTGAGGTTATCAGGGTGTTTCAATGGCACAGGTTTAAAATGAAGCCTAAATACTTGACTGCCTTCGGGATGTGACTTTTTCTGCAAAACTGCTGATTTCATTTTTAGTTAACAGCTTTCTCTGCTTGGATTGAGATTTCCAGTTCATTCCATGTTTACCACTGGAGAGCTACAAGGTGGCAACTGTGTTCAGCTGCTGGCACCATGCACCCTGAGCCAAGATGAACAAGCCTGGAAGTAAAGGAGAATGCAGCCTGTGCCTTGATTTCCTGGGGTGGTGGGGGGGAAAGAAGCAAAGATGACTGCAAGTGTAGCAAAGTTTCCAGCTTTGCCATGGCAAGCATATGCCAAATATTTTCTAAAGTGACCTGAATTAACCTTCTTGTAGTGGCAAAACCTGTGGGCCCTTTTCTCCCCATGCAGGCAGAGCTGTCAAGGACACAGCAGTCCAGCCTCGCTGCTGACAACCCACAGCCATGTCTCAGGTGCCAAAGGACATTTCATATGGCCCCAATAACCTGTTTAGGTAACAGAGCTGTCCCCTCCTGACAGAATGGTCCCAAATGGGGCTTTGCTCCCAGGCACACCAATGACACACAATCCTGCTGCTTGGCCAACTTCTGAAGTTCATTCTCAGGAATACGTCCACTGATCTAAAGCATGCCAGGATTTAATTTACTGCTGGGAAATGTGAAACCGCTCTGGCTGAAGTGTCTTAATTAGGCCATCAGAGCCTGATATAAAATGGCTGAGATAAACAGGATCAGGAGGGCAAAGGTCAGTGCATTGTAAAGCTACTTTTCCTTTGCTACTCAGCCCAAGCTGTCCAGAAGCACATTTCCATGGAATAAACCACCGGAGCCCTCTGTGTGGTGGCTCCTGGAGGGCCCCTGGGTCAACGCTTTTCACGTAGTCAGCATGTGGGCAGGGAGCCAGAGCTTCTCTGCCCACTGGTGCCTTGTGCTGCTTGGACTTTCAGTTTCTAATTCCAGTGTGTTTTAACTTAGTCCGGCTTTGGGGTTTGCTCTGTGTGTTTGGGGCAGTTTGAAGGGCCTCATCTTTGGTTTTCCTGTCCAAAGGCTTGTTGCTGAATGAGGGCTCTTGCACCTGTTTTCTTCATATGGCTTTTTCAGGAAGGATTTAACAACTGTGGTGACTCCAGGAGACTGAGCTGGAAGAATCTGGGGAAGTGTCAGATCTAGGGTCTATATTTGTGTGTACACAGAATCACAGGATGGATTGGGTTGGAAGGAACATCAAAGCCCACCCAGTGCCACCCCCTGCCATGGGCAGGGACACCTTCCACTATCCCAGGTTGCTCTGAGCCACATCCAATGTGGGCTTGGATGCTTCCAGGGATGGAGCAGCCACAGCTTCTTTGGGCAACCTGTTCCAGGGCCTCACCACCCTCACAGGGAAGAAATTATTCCTAACATCCAATCAATACCCATCCCTTTTCAGTTTAAAGCCATTCTCTCTTCTCCTGTCACTCCATGCCCTTGTAAAAAAGTCACTCTCCAGCTTTCTTGTAAGCCCATTCTAGGTACTGGAAGGTGCAATAAGGTTTCTCCAGAGCCTTCTTTTCCACAGGCTGAACAAATCCCGCTCTCTCAGCCTGTCTCCACAGGAGAGGTCCTTCCTAGCATTTCTGTATCCCAGTGGGTACAAAAGAAAGTGGCAAATCCAATATGTTCACCATAAAAGAGCAAAAGAGGGACCTCTAGAATGGCATAACATACATCTAGATGCTAATTTTTTTTAAATTTGGAAACTCATCATTTCTGATCTCAACAATTTATGCTCAGAAGTGCAATAAGGTTGGAAGGTGTAGATCTGAGAGACTAAATTTAAGTGTGAAACCCTCAGCTTATTACTCACTACTAGCAGTCTGCACACTCCTGTGACTAGATTAATATTCTTATAATTTAAGAGTTAGTACTTGATCAGGCCCTTTTAAATTTTTTTTATTCCAAACAGTATTTTTTTTAAATACTATTAACAAATACTATTAGTGAGTTTGCTTGTAATTTGGAGAACTGTCTCAGGTAATTTACACCTGAAAAATCATAAAAAATATATAGTTTGATTCTTAGAATCGTTAGTGAAAATCACATTTCTGCTTAAAGAATGCACAGTATTTTTAAGAATAAGAGTCCCCTGCTGGGGATAGCCTTACCTTGGAACTGAACACTTCCATCCCATACTGAATGCGTGGTTTGGTGGGCTGGTTCTTGGTTTTGGGCAGTGAACTGAAGCAGAGTGGGTTTGTGCAGCCCTCCTGAGCCCCTTTGGCCACCAAGATGTGGCCTGAAGCCTCTGTGGCAACCGTGCCCTCTTCCAGCTGGGCATGTTGGTGGAGCCCTGGCAGGGCCCAGGCTCTGGAGGGGCCCAGTAATGGCACCAGNGCGGGCGGGGGCCGGGCCGTGCCGAAGCCGAGCCGCGCACCGCGCTGTCAGCCCTCTTGGCACCTCCCGGGCCGCGCTCAGCCCCCCGCCCGCCCGCTCAGCCCCCGGCTTCCCCAAGGATCGCTGTCATTTGGTTTGATTTTATTTTAATTTTTTAAAAAAAATTTTTTTCACCTCGAAGGGGAGGAGCGCGGAACCCAGCTGGAAAATGAACCAGAATGTCTGAGAAAATGTCCAGCTTTCTGTACGTCGGGGACATCGTGTCCCTGTACGCGGAGGGCTCCGTCAATGGGTTCATCAGCACGCTGGGGTGAGTGGGGCCGGGCGGCGGAGCCGTGCGCTCTGCGCGGAGCCGGCCCGCGGGCAGCGGCAGCGGCACAGGAAGGGGCGGCAGCGCTGCTCGGCGGAGCGGGGAAAGTAGGAAGTTAAGGGGAGCGGCAGGGGATGAGAGAAGTTCCCGAGCGGGGCCCGGGCGGCCGCGGTGCCGGCGGCGGTGCCAGGATCCCCACTCGGCTCCTGCCGAGGCGGCGGCCCCGAGCGCAGCACCAGAGCCCGCTCTCTGCCCTGCCCAAACGCCTTGCTACGGTCTTTATGTATAGCTGACCTTTTAATTAATTAATTAATTAAGTTTAATTGCCCGTCCGATAATTTTTGACAAAGACGTGAAAGGCAAACCCTTTGCTTTCTTGCTCATTAAATGTGTATCCCTTTATTTCAGGTTTGTGTCCAGCACAATCTGGTTGTCAGTGATGAGATATTTATAATCAGATGTTTAACTTCACGGGGATGCTTTTCCTGTGAGCTCTTTCTCTTTGTGAGGTGAAAAAATGTATTTTACTTCTCTGAACTGTTGCTTGTTTTCAGGTTTTTATTAACAGTGACCACTGCAAATCACCCTTTTGGAATCCAGGAGGGAAAGCCTCAGCGCAAAATGACAAATACACTGATACATTTCTTTATGTTGATACGTTTTTTAAAACCGTGCTGTAGTTCGGTTGCAGTGGCCTGTCCGGAGGGCGTGGTGGTTCCCTCTGATGTTTGTAGGAGAGCTGTGGGAGCTTCAGTGACTTTGTGGCATGTCCTGAAACCTTTACCACTGGATAGAGCTCCTGTGCTGCATGGTTGTAAGTGATGCGATTGGCAAGGCAGGTCAAACTCTAGTAAATACCTGCTTAAACATTAGTGGTACCCTTGGAGTAGCAGTGAAACTTGCTAGGGCAAGTTAATGAGTGCCTGGGTATCGCTCCCGTGTTTGTGTTAGGCTCCCTGTGTTCTGAGAGCCCTGCGATGGGGGGACTGTTGGTGTGAAAATGCAGACAATGAATGTCTAGGTTAACTTGGTGTGCTGCTATTACTGGAAAAGAGCTGGTGTTCAAGGTCTTTTATATTTTTTGATACCTTGTTATTGCATCTAATCCTTGCTATTCACACTTCTGATCTGTTCACAAGTGTTTTTCTGCAGTGTGTTCCTCTGTTTGTTAATTTGGCACCTCATGTCTCCATGACTCCCCATGTTGTCTCACATCTTTTGTTTTGCTGAGTCTTACAACTTTAAATTCTGTCTGAAAAATTTTGCTTTCTGCAGATGTTAATTGCTGGATATTGTTTCTTATTCTTGCTCTCCCCAGCACTTCCTTTTTGCTGGCACAGTCTGTTGCTGGTTGGTGGTGTTGTTGTGTCTCATCACTGGGTTCTGTTATCCGGAGGAAGCTGTGTGTGCCGTGCTTTTGCTTTTCATTGTGTTCCTCCTTTCTGAGAACACCTGCTCATGGCATGGATGTTCCTGCTGTGGCTGGTGCTTGGACAGTCGTCACTTGAATACGTTTTGGCATCACCGTGAAACAGTATTCAGACTGCTGATCCTCCCCTGATCCCTCAAGGTTAAGGCAGGACATTTACTTTCAGTTTTATAGAGGAGAAGACAAGATCCAGGCTTGCCTAGGGCATATGGGAGCTCTTTACTAGAAGAAACAAGTGAGCTCAAGCCAACATGTTCTATCCAGGCTCTCTTTTAGCCAGGGAACCCAGCTCAGAAAAAACTACCTGCGATGAGGCAGGAGTTCAAGAATGCTGATGTACCTCTGTTGGCTTTTCAGTACAGCCCTTTTGTGCCCTGCTCCCTGGCATGGTAAAGGCAGCTGCAGAACCAGGAGGTAGGAGTGGAGGAGCTCTGGGAAGCTTGAAGTCACCAGTGGAAAACTCCCGTGGCTGCTCAATGGGAATGCAGACCCCTCTGCTGGTGGTACAAGAGCTTGGACTGAAATTTAAAATTGTGATGCCAAGTGACATTATCTGTGCCAGCTATTGCAATTGCTGCCTTTGGACTGGCTGCTGCAACACAGGAGGGAGAAAAACCTCTTATGTTTGGGGAGAAAGCTTGGCCAGCTGCATTTTTGGTGTGCAACCGTTGCTGAACTCCTGCACCTTCTGCATTCCTGCAGGTTCTCTGCAAATCTCTGTAAAGAGGAGGCCTCACCTTCCAAAGGTGCCTCTAGCTGGTGAGGACAAAGTGGGGTAGGATTGGGGATAATTACTTGCTTCATTTGAGTGATGGGAATCCTTGTTTGATTACTCTTGCTTGGGTTGCTCAGGGTGCTGTTCTGAAAGGTTAGCTTGCCCAGCACCTCTCTTACACTACTGAGCCCACTGGGGCATCTCATGCCGTTTCAACAACTTGAAATCCAGCTCAAGGCTAGTGACTGTTCAGCAGAGAGAGAGTCCTGTTTATTTCAAGGTGTCAAAGGGTAATTGTTTCTTAAACGAAGCATAAGCAAGACTATTCTATAAATAAGGCAAAAAAGTGCACAGCACCTCTCCCAGCAGGGTATCTGTCACATCAGTGGACATCACTCCTTGAAGGGTCGATCCAGCTCAACACATTGAGTTTTGAGGCAGATTTCAAAGCATAGGCTGTTTCTTGAATTTTGGAGTATTTTTTCCTCACTTGCCAGTGCAGGAATTTTTACATGCTCAGTGTCCAGAGGATGTGTTGGGCCAGGTTGATATCTGCTGTAACCTGAGAGTGGAAATCTTGCTCTGGTGTAGTTCAGGAGGTATAAACCATCTCTTTTTATGAGACAGAGAATCTGTGGCCCTGTGTCCAGGTGAGCATGCGGAAAGGTGCTAGGTGAGGGCAGGACTGCCTTTCCACACCTCCCTCTACAAAGAGGGTTTGAGAATTGCTGGAACTACATTCTGTCAGTGGGTCCCAAAGGCCTGGAACACTTACTGGAGCTGGAAGAAGCCTGTGTGCTTGCCCTTGCCCTCCTTGTCTCTGAGTGGTTTCAGTGCTATAAACAGCTGTTGGATGTGAGCGTGAAGTCTCTGCTTTCAGCTTTGTTTCCTCTTAGTCAGAAAAGGAAACTGAATCTCTCTTGTGCATATGGGGCTGGTGCTGTAGGGTGGGATGGGAACAGGGAAGTTGGGCACTGCTGCTCCAATTCTTGCTCCTCAGTCTATATTTTAAAAGAGAGCAGTTTTGCTCAGTTTTGGAAGAAGAGGTGTAACCATCTGTCTCTAGGAGAATGTTCCAGGCCATGGATCCCACAAGGAGAGGGGCATCTCTGGATCATGGTAAAGGAGAGGGTTTCAGGCCTCAGCATTCCCTGTTGGCTACTGCAGACCTTTGGATTCTTGAGCTACTGAGAGCCCAAGAAATTCGCTGCTCTTTTTTGTCTGCTTGGCTTTGGGCTTCCTCTGTGTTTGGATGCTGCTTTGAGGTGCTGATGATGTGTAGTCTGGTTTTTCCAACCTCAAGGCTCTCTGAGTTTCCTCGATTGCCCTCCTTCCTTTTAAAAAATGAGAATGCTTTTGGTAGCTGATAGTTGAGGAAGCGTTTGGAAAAGCAATTTACATCCATTGGTAGCATTCTGTCATTGCAAGATTGGTTTGATACTGGATTATTGAACTATGCTAATTCTGTAGGGCTTTCCCTTATTTCTTTAGCTTTTAGTGTGTTTTGGCTTCTGCCCAGTTGGAGGCCTTATGTCCCACGGGACATGTGTGGCAGGGCCAGGCAATGAATCCAGTGATCTCACATTGTCCTAGGCTAGTGTTGAGACCACCTTTCCCAATATTTTGGCTGTGAGTGCTCTCAAATGATGCATAGTGGCAATTAAAACTGCATTAATCACCTGTCTGTACAATGAGGGGAAGAAAATATTCTTCACAGGAGAGGTGGAAAAAAAAAAAAGTAAATAATGACAATGGCTAGGATCAGCTGTAGGAAAGTTTGATGATGGGCCTGTTAGTCACCGTGGGGATCTGCATTCCTGTCTCACCTCCATAAATGTGCAGTGAGAGCTCTCCTGGAGCATAATTAATGGAGCATGCAGCAGGGCCTGCCTGCTCTGTGATAGATGGCCCTGGATGGTGAGCGATGCTGAGACTTATTTCTAATAGGCAGCAAAATTGTGTTGCAAAATATTTTGGACTCATTTCCTTGCATGTAATGTTGATTTTTCGTGAACAACTTCTCTTCATTTGTGGGAGTGCTTGCTGGAACTTTCTTACTCAAAACATCCCAGATTTATTCAGGTTTCTTCACTGGGTTTTTGTGAATTAGTTGTCTTGTTGAACTTGGGCTTCACAGAGGGATTGAGTCAATCATACTCTGTGAAGAGACAAGATTAAGTAGAAAGTGCTTAAGCAGCATAAATCAAAATGTTGCAAGTATAGCAAAGGCTGAAATATGTCATCTTGCTGGCTTCAGGAATGGTGCTAAGACAAAAGATGTAGTGACTGATGATGCTTCCAGGAACCAATGTAGTGTTTTCATCAGTGCACTCATTTTTTCAACCTTTCTCTCCTGCTGTCTGTATGTGTAAGCTATGGTTAAGGAACAGAGTATCCGTCCTTTAATTAATAGCAAACTTTTCCTTCATGTGCCAGCTGGAGAAAGGTAATTAGTCAGGAAAGAATAAAAAGCCTGAAGAAAGAGAGAGTGGCATAACTAGAATTAATCATAATTTGATTCTAACACATAGAGAATCAAATAATACCTAAAAGAGAGATGGGAGTATGAATTTCAGCTTTTCTGTGGGAAAAAGTACTTGTATGTTTTGTTTCCTAGGTACTTTATCCTCTAGACTGATAGAACCAATGAAATTTGACAGTTTTGATTCTGTGATTCTGATTTTTTTTTTTAATACTGTGTAGGATTGGCATTTTCAGGAATATCTTCTCTTGGTTGTCTTTCTAATGCAGCAGCCCTGGTCTGAATTCTGCAGCTGCCTTGGATATATGATGATGTACACTTTTCAGCTGCACAGTGTATTTCTTTTCTGTGATAACTAATAAGCTATGCATTATTAACTGCTTTCACTGATCTTACAATAAATACCATGTAAGTGGAGATGTAGGCATATAAATACACCTCTGTATCTCACATACCTTGCTATTCAATCCATATATCAAAGCTCATATCCTCTGTAATTATCCACTCTCACCAGCAATTAGGCACTGCTCCAGCTTTTATAACAACCTTATTTTGATGCTTGTTTCACATACTGTAACAGCAGTGCCATCTTTAAATAAACAATGAGACAAAGCTTCCCACAAAGCAGCCTCAGGGGAATGAATGCAGCAGGCCCAGGGTAAGTTGGTTTGTTTCAGAAGTTTTACTTGTTCACAGAGCACAGCCTTAGTGTGAGGGAACATAACATTAGGCTTAATTACAGCAGTATGATTTATGAGGCTGCATGCTTAAATGTAATATCTCTGGCTCAAAGGGCTCATTCCCAAACAGAGTTGGAGAGAAAATGGGGGTTAGGGAAAGAACTGATTGATTGATGTGGAAGTGAGTTTACTTGCTGTGTGGTGGTAACTGGAAATAAGAGAGGACTTGGATTTTGAATTGAGACAGGTCATACAACTTATGTAGTTCTCAGCTGGGCTCTCGGTGATGTGGGGAGTAGTCCAGAAAGAGGGGGGAGATTGTTTGACCTGAGTGACCTGAAGTCTTTTCTACCTTGCTTTTCCATAATGAGAGGATTAAACTAGACCACCTGTGCATGATTCTTGGTGTCACTTGAAACCACAGTTACCCTGTATTTTAAAAGCACTGCAGAGGAAGAAGTCAGTCAATCTCTACCTTCCCCAGCCTGGAAAATTGTTTGTCAAGGGGCACATGGACCTTGGCTCAGCCAGGTGTTTCACAGCACGGTGAGGTCTTTGGAACCCTCCCCTGCCAGTGCTGCTCAGCTGGAGCCTGAGCCTGTTTGTTGGGCAACAGCTCAAAGCTGTGTCCTCTGCACTTGAAAGTCTGGTTTCTGCTTGCTTGGGAAGGTTTGCTACTTCTTGTAGCAGAAAATGGATGTGGGTGAAGCTCCGTCACTTTGATACACTTGGTATCAAAATGGAGAAAAGAAAACAAACAGTAGTTCAAGGTTTACTTACCTTGTCTGTGCTGTGTTTTGTCACTTGATCAGAGATGCATATTTTAATTCTGTTAAGGACATAATCCCCGTTATGACTGATTCCTTTAAACCTTCAAATCCTACAAATTTGTTATTTGTAAATCTGATTCCATCTAATTACTTGAACCAGCAGTTCCATCACTATGTAGATGTGTAGGCACTTCCTGACATGGGGTCCTGATTTTGGCTGTTTATGGTGCTAAACCTTGATGTTTGGGACCTAGGGTAGAAGCCTGGAGCTGCATGTTTTGCTGTAGAAAGTTTCAAGTAAAACGGCCTTTCTGAGAACAGGATTAATCAAAAAACCCCGAACAACCACCAAACCAAACAAAAAAANTATTCCTAACATCCAATCAATACCCATCCCTTTTCAGTTTAAAGCCATTCTCTCTTCTCCTGTCACTCCATGCCCTTGTAAAAAAGTCACTCTCCAGCTTTCTTGTAAGCCCATTCTAGGTACTGGAAGGTGCAATAAGGTTTCTCCAGAGCCTTCTTTTCCACAGGCTGAACAAATCCCGCTCTCTCAGCCTGTCTCCACAGGAGAGGTCCTTCCTAGCATTTCTGTATCCCAGTGGGTACAAAAGAAAGTGGCAAATCCAATATGTTCACCATAAAAGAGCAAAAGAGGGACCTCTAGAATGGCATAACATACATCTAGATGCTAATTTTTTTTAAATTTGGAAACTCATCATTTCTGATCTCAACAATTTATGCTCAGAAGTGCAATAAGGTTGGAAGGTGTAGATCTGAGAGACTAAATTTAAGTGTGAAACCCTCAGCTTATTACTCACTACTAGCAGTCTGCACACTCCTGTGACTAGATTAATATTCTTATAATTTAAGAGTTAGTACTTGATCAGGCCCTTTTAAATTTTTTTTATTCCAAACAGTATTTTTTTTAAATACTATTAACAAATACTATTAGTGAGTTTGCTTGTAATTTGGAGAACTGTCTCAGGTAATTTACACCTGAAAAATCATAAAAAATATATAGTTTGATTCTTAGAATCGTTAGTGAAAATCACATTTCTGCTTAAAGAATGCACAGTATTTTTAAGAATAAGAGTCCCCTGCTGGGGATAGCCTTACCTTGGAACTGAACACTTCCATCCCATACTGAATGCGTGGTTTGGTGGGCTGGTTCTTGGTTTTGGGCAGTGAACTGAAGCAGAGTGGGTTTGTGCAGCCCTCCTGAGCCCCTTTGGCCACCAAGATGTGGCCTGAAGCCTCTGTGGCAACCGTGCCCTCTTCCAGCTGGGCATGTTGGTGGAGCCCTGGCAGGGCCCAGGCTCTGGAGGGGCCCAGTAATGGCACCAGAGGAACGGGCAGGGACTGATCCCAGGAGGTTCCACGTGGGCAGGAGGCAGAACTTCTGTCCTGGGCAGTGACCGAGCCCTGAACAGATTGTCCAGAGAGGGTGTGGAGTGTCCTCACTGGGGATATTCCAGAACCATCTGGGCACAATCCTGTTCCCTGAGCTCTGGGATGGCTGTGCTGGAGCACGGAGATGGCACCAGCTGACCAACCCACTGTGGCCCCTTCAGCCTGACCCATCCTGTGATTCTGTGAACTCCTGCACAGCACTGCAGCATTCTCTGCTTCCCATTAAAAATAGTAACTACAGGACTTGTGGTTCCTGAAGTTTGCAAGCCGTCAAATAGAGGGTGACACTTTTGGTGACCACTCCAAGCAAACTCTCTCAGCTGTGGGGAAGGGTCGCCGTCCCCTCACGCCGCTCGGTTTGGGCTCCCTCAACCGCTGCCCCCGCGGGTTCCAGCCCCGGGGAGCTGCCCTCGGGGAATCACTGATCGGGGATCTCGGCAGCCCCTCTCCGGGCCGGCGGGGGTGTCGGGGCCGCCTGCACGGAGGCCCGGTCCCCTGCCCCGAGGCTCGGTCCCCTGCCGGGGCTCGGTCTCCTGCCCGGGGCGGGGCAGGGGTGGGCGGGGACNAAAAAACCCCAAGAGTCTTGGATGTGTGTCAAGAGTCTTCATGAGGGCAGGGCTCTCTCCAGCACCACTTCTCCAGCACCACTTTTCCAGCATGGAGGGCCTGTCTTTCTCTGCCCCTGTGGAGTTTTGCCCAGGTTTAGCAAGTGTAAGTTGAGGAAGGATTTTACCCTAAGACTTTGTGGGCTGTTGTGATACCTGCCTCTTGCTGGGGAGCAGCAGTTTTACCTGGCAGGGACAGCTTCTCTCTGCTGACACTGGGCACCAAGAGCCCTCACCCTGACCTGCCTCTGTGTGAGTGAATCCCAATTCCTAGGATTTCCAGATTCCTTTCCTGGGAGGTCACAGGAGAGCTTTAGTTGTCCAGCTGCTTTGTGTTCCCTATCTCTGGAGAAGTAAAAATAATTTCTGGTTTTAGTGCCCCAGTTCACTTCAAATAAGAAACAAACTGAGAAATTGCATTCTTGCAAGGTAAGGTTTTGGAAACAGAGTTAAACAAGAGAACCACAGGGTTAAAATGTACTTATTCATGTCTGATATTAAGTACTGCTTGAGGTTTTGAGGGGCTGTTTTGGCTGTGGTAGCCAAAAGGTTGTGTCAGGAATGGTCTTGTTGCTGTTGTTGCTGGTTTTGTGACTCTGTGCCTCAGTCTCTAACTACTTCTTATCTCATTGCATGTTTTGATTGCTGTTGAGCAGAAATAAAGCGTTGTTCAAAGTATGTGATTGAAAAACAATTCTTATTCATTGCTCAATAACAAAAGGAAAGCGGACCCTGAAGAGCCGGCTATGGGCTGCAGAAAAGAATGTGAGGAAAACAGCCTCCCCTGTCCTTCCACTGCTCCCTTGCTGGATGACGAAAAGGAAGAAGAGAGGTGTGTTGATGAATTCAGGATGAGAAACGAGCAGAGCAAGTGTTAGAAGGGAAGTGGGGCTGAAGAGGAGCAGGAGCTGCAGTTACCAAGAGATCTGCAGCCCCTGCTGTGAGAAAACAGCTCTGAAAGCTACTGACAAACTCTGTTCTTCTCAAGGGGAAGAAGTCAGCTTGCCTTTGCCACTGTTTACTTTGTTTGAGGCCTGTGCTAAGGCTGGTGAGGTTTCAAATACTTGAATATTTGTTTGTTTTCTGTTCTGAAGGTTTTTGACTTTGTCCAGGAAAATGAATGTTTTATATCACCTTCTCCAAGAGAATGTCTGAGGTAAAATGCCAGGTCCTCAGAAAGAAATTGCAGTTTTAAGATTACCTGTGATAGTTTTTGTAACAACAAAAGTTAGATATAACAAATTGTGGTACTTGGTAAACTTCTTATATAATAAAGTTTGGAAAATTAATTTGAAATGTCCCTCTAGGTCATTGCTGCTGCATGAATGAAGGTATTGGGTTGAAATTTATAAGAAATTCTTGGCAGGAGGAGGCTGGAAGAGCATATCCAAATGTGGTGGTTATCACTGTGGGTCCCTTCCAACTCAGCTTGCTCTGTGGTTCTGTGATTTGACACCAAGTTGAGCTTCCCTCAGCTCTTTACTGTATGATATTAAAACAGTAGTCAAGTTTTTGTTCTTTGACCTCTGACAGATAAAAATCAATGTCATTTAAAAGGAATATCAACACACAAACTCTGAAACGAGGCTCTTTATATGCAACTCAAAATACAGAAACTTCTTGTGATTCAATGTTTGGGATTCTTATCTTGATTTTCTCTTAGAGGCTTGTTTGAATTTCCAACAGCTTTTTTATTCCCTGCACTTGACACACACAAGTTAATCAGTGTGTAATTGCTGCAGCGGCAATTGAAAGCACACAGAATTAGGGAAACAACTGCTTAAACTCTTAGCAAGCCCCAGATTTTTTTGTACCTGCTTCCTGCAGTTAAAAGACAGGAATGCAGTTCTTAAGAGTAGATTTTGGGTAGTTGTGTCACGTGGAGCACTGTGATGTGGAAAATTTAACTTGGCAGCTTTAGAGGGCAGCAAAGTTGGATGTGAGCAGTATAATTTTGTCCTGAATCTCGCAATACCTGACTTGATTTGTAAAATCCCAACTCCTACAACTCTCTTACTTTTGGATAGCCTCAGCTTCTCCCTTGTGTGCTTTGCTAAAATATTCTCAGTCGCCTTTTCAGTCTGGCTAATTTTTTTTTACTGTTCAGAAACTATAAATAAAGAGAGGAAGCAAAACCAGTGTATTAGGAAAGACTGGGTAACGCTTTTGAAAACACTGAGAGCAGATCTTTGTTCAGTTGTGAATGCTGAAAAATGTTCAAATGCATCACCAAGCAAGTTTCATTCTTCTGATCGAAGAATAAAAGTTTAAAGCCTTCCTGGAAGGTTGGGATTTTTAAAAAACCCCTTTATTAAAACAAAAAAAAAAAACCCAAACCAACAAACTGATAAACTGTGTGGAGTGTAAAAGGTTAACTGCCTGTTAATAATGTTTTCTTTGATGTTTTGGACAATTTTTTTAGGTTATCAATTTTTGCTAAGGTGGTCTCAGTTTCAGCAGAATGCACTGTCTTTGCTTTGTTGCCTGGCACCGGTGAGGGTGCCAATCCATAAACGCCTGTTCCAAATCTGACAGGGCTCAGTGAGCTTGGTTCTTTACAGAGAACAGAAAAATCAGGGTTTAGTGGAGAGTTTTGTGGAATTTCAGTGGAGTAAAATGAGATTTTCCATCAGGCTTGCTGATATAAAAATCAGGCAGGGCAACATCTACACTGCTTCTCAGGTTGAAGACAGAACTTAGTAAGTCAAACTTTACTGTCAAACAGGCTTCCTAAGTCCTGGACTGATGTATAAGTATTTTGGATTTTAATGTTGCTGTGAGAAATGTAAAGCTGATTATTTCACTAAATACAGGAAGTCCAAGTTTCAAATGATACTTTCAGGTATCTCTGCAGATATCCTTATGTACCATTGTAGCATGTTATTTATAAAGAATAACCTTGCCTTTAAATCATAAAAGTACAAAACAACAAACAGAAAAATTAATGATTTTTTTTTATTTTGGCAGTGAGGAGGTAACAATTTATGTGTGACAGGCTGGCCAAGCTGATTAAAGGGATGGAGCACCTCCCTTGTGAGGAAAGGCTTAGAGAACTGGGATTGTTCAGCCTG
>VYZP01063017.1:0-82683 GCA_013400635.1 Hypocryptadius cinnamomeus
TTCCCTTCCCTTCCCCCTCCAAAATTCCAACATCCCAATGCTTTCAGGAAGTTGGTGGCACTAGTTTTTGCCAAAACACTACACAGAAATTATTATATATATCTAATCAGTGATTGTATTTACTTATTCATGAGATGGTCACCTAGGCACCTGTGATACAAGAGAACCTGAGGAATTTTTTAAGAGGTAAAAAAGTCAGCTCTCCCCACTGGAAATCCCCCATCCACTGAGTACCAGGAGAGATGGGCCAAGCCTTCTGCTCTAGTGGTCACACAGCAAAAGGGGCTGAGAGCCACGAGGCCAGTGTGAGACAGCTCTGAGAGCTGGGAGCACCACTCCTGGTTTGCAGTCTGCCCACACAGGGATTTGAAAGGTTCTTGGCAAAATTAAAGAAGACTCCGAGCTCTTGCCCTGTTTTCCCTCCTGGTTAACTACTTTGTTGTTACCTCATTTGTTTTGTGCTGTTCAGTGGGATGCTGACCAAGCTGCTCAGGGCAAGTGTCATTAATTATTAAGAAATTGTCTAATCCATCAGGGCATCAGTACTGCTATTATGCTTCCCCTGAGGAGACCAAGAGAGCTTTGAGTAAGGAGTTGGAGGTGTTCCAGTGAGAATATGCAGGCCCAAAAACCAACCTTACTTCTTAAGTTTGTTAAATGAAATTTCCAGATGTTTTCTTCCTTCTCAGAATTGCACACCAAAAAGACACAACAGTCAGTTTTTGGAAAAGGAAGTTTGTTTTCTGGGAAATAAATACTGCTGAAGGGACTAAGAGACAGGGTCCTGAGGGATGAAATGATCCATCTCCTTTGGGCACCACCATGTTATTACATGAAATAATACAAAAGGTCTGACCAAGGACTACTTTATAGTCATAGTAACACATTACAACCCTGTTATTTTAAAGCTAGAATGGAATAAAGTCCTCTTTTTTTACTTCCAGGTGCATCACAGAGATGAAATATCTTTACCTTGCTGTTGACCTATTTTTGTCTGACTGATACATGACTAGGAAGATACCCAGGATCAATCTGAAGATAACAGGATTTTATTTACTCTATTGTAGTGTCTGACTTCAGCTTTTAGGTGCTGAATTTTGTTCCTCTGGGACATTAAGCCAGAACCAAGTGTGCATCATGTGTCAGAGATGGCAGAGATTGCCCACCCTGGTCCCCCTCAAAGAGGGCTCTGGGCAATTCCAGTGCTCCTCTGCCAGTAATTCCCTACTGTGTGGCAGAAGAAGATGAAAAAGTGCAGCACAGGAGGTTCTGTAGCTGGCTATGAATAAGCTCTAAATCTGTCTCTCAGTCCTTCCACTCTGGGAGAGAAGCATCTGATCCTTCTCACTGGCATTTACTTGATGGCTTGAAGTGGGAAAAATCCCAATAAAGCATTATCCATGAATCACTCCAATTTAAGAAGGAGTTTTCATTAAATCTCCTGTTCCCAACCTTTCTTCTCCCCTCCTCCATTAAAGTCATGAGTTAGGAGTGGAAGGCTCAGGAGCTGCTGTCTGGAGTGATAAGGACACCTCCCTTGAGCTGATTAAAAAGCTCTTCCAACCACGAGAGCAAGGCTGTAAGCCTGCAACAGGCTCTTCATCCTTAGATGTGATAGCTTCACTCTCCCTCTCTAGTTCCAGGTGGCTGTGATTCATCTTGGAGCTCTTGATAGCCAGGACTTTTCAGGATGCTCTGCATCCTGCTGACAGCTACAGCTGCAGATGGCTTTTCCTCTTGAGGCCAATACTGTGCAGCCCCTCTCTTCTTTTAAAGATATTTGTGACAGGACTGTGAGCCAAGGCTGGTCAGAAAAAATTCTGGTGGAAAAAACTAGTTTGTGTAAAGCCTTTGTCAGAGATTGGTTTTAAAGTTCTGTAAAATTAAATTTCTTGTTGAAATGAAAAAGCATCTATGTCACTCTTGCTGTCCCTTTGTGATCTTCAGAACAGCCTTAGATGATTTTAATCTCCCTCAGTGTTTAATTTATACTCCAGACTTTGAAGAAAATAGTGCTTGCATCATCATGGCATCAGCATTTGAATATATAAATTTGCTAAGGATACTGTAATCCTTGTCTACATTAAGGACTCTACTAATCCAGGGTGAGATGTTTGAGCATGGCAAATATTGTCCTGACACAAGAAAGCAACTTTCCAAAGGAAAATAATTTCTGACTGGGTTTTGACTGCTCTGTGCTAAAAGTATGTGGTAAGTTTACCAATAATTAAATACACTGCAATTTCACTAATTGTTTGATTAGGGGCAATTCTCTAGGCATTCTAATGTGTCAGGTTTTCAATGACAGAGCTGACAGATTGGTCTCTTATTTTCCTTTTGCTATAAATCATGGAGTGTGACTTGTTAGGAAACTGGAAGTATGGAAATGAGACACAATGAAATGCAGAGCCATGCAGGGACTGGAGTGTTTACATTTCATTCTAAGCAATAAGGCAAAGGAAAATACCTGAGGGAGGGAGGGAGGGAGTCTGTGTGTGCAAATGGTTCTCTCAGAGGCAAAATCAAGTCTTGCACAATTACATTGAGGCACAATTATGTAGAACACAGAAATGTTCATTTTTTGTAAAAAAAAAAAAAGTCAAACCCCCCTGTTTGTTTCATCAATAATAAAGAAGTGACAGGAAAGGGAGTGAAGGTAAAAGAGGTTATATTTGAGAGTGAGGGAAATGATGAGAACAGACCAGCTGTGGCATACCAGAGGGAATGGGCCTGGATTCCACATATTTCCAGCATGAGAATGTCCTCAAGGATCTGAAGAGAGGTTTGTGCAAATAGAAATGGCCACTGCTGCCCTGGGATCAGGATCAGGATCAGGATCAGGGGGATCTCTCCTTGGCCTGGGGATAAAAAGGATATGATGGGGTTCCCTATTAAGAGACAGGGAAGAAGGGGTGAGGCTTTGAGGCTTTGTCAGGAAATTGCCCCAGGGTGAGAGTTTGGGTCTCCTGTTCCAGGTAGGTCCTTGTCTCTGCCTTTGTGAGCACTGCTCCATAATCTGCTTTAACAAAATGCAAAAATCTTTGTTAAGAAATAAAAACCCATCTTTCAAGAGCTGTCCTCCTTCTCTCCAGGAAATCTGGCATTGTCTTTGTCTACCATCCTGGTGTGTTTTGTGCTCCCATCAATGAGCTCCTTTTCCTCATTAAATCCTGCCCTGTTTCTCCAGGTCCAAGTCTTTTCATGAACCTCAGTGCATTGCCAGAAAGCCTTGATGGATTTCAGTTCTTGGAACTGCACTGTTTCCTTTGTCCTGGCATGTAGCTTGCATGCAGATCTGCTCTTTAAACAGAGCTGGAGCATCAGTCAAGTGGATTACAGGGAGCTGGCAGATTCCAAAGGAATTTGTGAAAAATGTCTGGCTTTTGGCAGGCAGATTGTCCCTTGAAAAGGGAATTCCATCAAAGCTGAACTTCTCTGACTCTGAGAGTTTCAGATAATTTGTGAAATACATAACATGCTTCAATTTTGCTCACAACATGGATAACTGATGAAAAGAATTTATTTCTCTTTACCATTCTTTTAATGTCCCATAAATTAGGAGAGAGCAGCAAATACAATAAGAGGCCATTATCACTTATTATTCCATAACCTTTCTGTTCAGACACAATCTCTGAAAAACTAATTAAGGCACTAGTGGTGGCTAATGCATGCACTCCAAATACTGCACACTCAGGCTCTGTTTCCAGCCAGAGCAGCCCAGGTTCATTAACATTACACACCAACAAATGAATTCAGTCTGGGGTAATGCCTCCCGATGAAACTTTCCACAGCCCACTTAACTGGAGCTTTGGTGTGTGTTTGACAGACACTTTAAACTCCCTGGAGACCCTCTGCTCTTCCCTTTGCATTCCAGCCCCTTCTGAAGGCCAGATTCTGGCTGCTCTCAGCTTGATTAGTGACCTGCTCATTCCATGGAGTTTAAGTGAGATGAACTGCAGGGCTGAAAGTTGTTCCACCTGGGGAGAGCTGACAGAATGGGATCAAAATGGTGATGCTGATAACAAAGGGGTAATTTTTAAGTTATCCCATCACAGCCACAGCTCAGAAAATTGGCTTCAGGGAAGACCCTGGGCTGGGATTCAAGAAATGGGCCAGCCTTAAGTTTAAACCTTAAGTTATAAAATAGTGGCAGGACAAGGAAGAATGGCTTTAAACTGGAAGGGAAAAAGTTTAGATTAAATGTTAGGAAGAAATTCTTCCCTGTGAGGGTGCTGAGGCCCTGGCACAGGGTGCCCAGAGAAGCTGTGGCTGCCCCATTCCTGGAAGTGTCCAAGGCCAGGCTGGACAGGGCTTGGAGCAGCCTGGGACAGTGGAAGGTGTCCCTGCCCATGGCAGGGGGTGGCACTGGATGGGCTTTATGGTCCCTTCCAACCCAAACCATTCTGTGGTTCTGTGAAATTAAGATTGCAGAACCTGTTTCCCCACCTTGTCTGTTCACAAAATTACTGCCAGAACTCTTTAGGAAGAGTCATTCCACCCTCTGCCTTCAGCTTCCAGCGTGTCTCCAGCAGGTCCTGCCTCTCAGCAAGAGGTTTGCAGTGACTGTCACAGTGGGACCTGCACAGGGAATGCAGGAAAGGTGCAAATTGACCAAATTACACAAATTTGTGCCATGAGAAGCAGAAGAATGGACAGCCAAGCCTTGGAGCCTCTGACAGACGGGGTGGCAGGTTAGACCGTTCCCATCTCACAGGGATGACAAGCTGTAAAAACCCAGTCAAGCAGTCAGCCAAAAATCCTGCAGATGAAGCTGCTGGAATCACCAGCAGGTGTTGGGAACCAGCTGAAGTGGCTGCCAGACACCCACATTCAGCAGGATGGGGATCCCTCTGCTCATTGCGTGGGTTTGATTGAAATGAGATTCAAACAGGACTTTTTTTTCTTACAGGTGGCAGCTCTATGCAAATTTGAAAGTGAGAGTTGATAAATACACACTTAGGGATTGCTTTTATCATCCATTTTGATTTTTATGTTAGAGTTTTATGTTTTTCCTCAGGAAAGTGAAGAACCAAATCCTGTGTTAATAATTAATGGGTTGGCTAATTGAATTGCTGCCCTTTTCACTTGTGTGATCAGCTGGTATTCACAGCTTTTTAGAGTTTTTTTCCATTAGGATGAGAAGTGGTTGATGTCTGCCTTGGATCTTCTTTGGTATGATTGATGAGGAATATACACCAATTTTCAGTGAACATTGCAGAGGCACAGCAGGCCTTGATGAGAGAATCCTTGTCTGGACCTCCTGCAGGTGCTCCCTCCAGAGAGATCTGCTTTTCTGCCTGCTCTTGAGGAATCACAGAAACCCAGGGAGTCTGAGAGAGCCCTGCCTCCTCCAGTCACCCTGTGCAATACAAAAACAAGAGGAAGTGGCAGTAGAAAGAGGTTTTTTGTGATACAGTTTGTTAGACTGTGCTTTATTACAAGCACAGGGCACTACTTGTGGCAAAACTCATGCTTAAAAGCAGAGAAGTTCCTTCAGCCCCTCAGACTTGGAATTTCTGTGTACTCCAGGGAACTGATGTGTTACCTGGAGCCATCTGAGCTGTCTGAAAGGTCTTGATGGCACCATTCCTGAACTCCATGGTCCAGGAGCACTGAGTCCATCCCTAGCCTTCATGGTCAAGCAGAAAATCCTTAGAAATCATCAACAATTCCAAATATAGTATAAAAAACTCCCCTGAGTAATAGGAAAGGCATCTGGGGAGGCTGAACCAGTAGAGAAAATGCTTTCTATTGCTCTTACCTTTGTCTTTCAGGTATACACAGTGGACAGAATTTCCTCACAATCCCATCAGCTTCAATGTAGTGCTCTGTTTTCTGAGGAGGTTGTTTGGATTGGATTCCAACACACACACAAACACATATCTGCATTTTCTCAGTGCCACAGCTGGACAGGACCAGAGCCACAGCTCCCTTCTGGCAGTGTCACAGTGTCACCTGGCTCTGAGCTGTCCTGTTGTACCCTGTGAGCTCCCTGGCACCAAGGTGTGTTCCCCGTGTCCTGAGCTGGGTGTGCATGGACCAGGCAGTGAATTAGTCTGGCCTGAGATAGCTCAGATGGCAAAAATCCTTGACTTATCTGCCAAGAAAACTGCAAATGTGCTTCAGCTGAGTCTGTCAATGTGAGAGGAGCAGAGGAGTGCCCAGTCAGCCAGAAGATGAATTTGTGCTTGTTCTGTCAACTGCTGGAGATTGGAATGTCAATATTGACCCTAATAAACTTATAGTTTCTAAAACATTATCTGTGATGAGATCATATTTAATAACAATCTGGTCTACCTCAGACCATGCACTGGTCTGCAGGGCTGACTCTGGGTTGGTGGTGTTGCCAGTACTCTGGTTTCTCAGGTCTGCTTAGGTGTGTGATTCACCCAAATTAAATTGTGGCCTTGGGCAGCTTCACTCTCAAACCTTCCATGTGCAAAGCAAAGGAGGTAATTTAAAATAAAAGCTGGGGTCTAGAGACAGAGATTAATACATTTTCTTAGATTTCTCCAGAGAAACTGTAGCAGAGGGCAGGTACTGAATGAACACAAGCAAATATCCTTGTAGGGAGTGTGTGACACCACAAAGTTGATGGTCAGCTCCTACAAAGAGCCAATAAAATCTCTGTGACTAATCAGACTTCTAAAAGACCAGAAGCTAAAAGTCTCAGATCCTTCTGTGGTGCAGACAGCTGTTTCCCATCCAGCTTGCAACGCAGTTGGAAGTGCAGGGAGTGCTGATGGATGCCTGGGTACCAAAATGCTTTAATTACACTGCCTTCCCCAGAGTTCATCTTTGTGACATGTACAAAGTACAAGGAAAATATTGAACACAGAGATTTCTTTCCTTTGTTTTTGTCTTGGCTGGATTAATTAAAGATGTCATTGATCCTGACAGGACTGCCTTGGGGCAGTATGGCTGATGCTGTGCTCGCTGCAAGTAGCTGGTGATGAGGGATTTTTTTGTGCTGTATTATTCCATTCGAGTCCACTTGAGTTCCTCTGGAACAACATTTCTCTCTAGAATTATTACAGTCTCCCTCTATTTATTTGTAATGTGTGGTAACTTATTCCTTGACATGGGAAATGAAATTGGTTGCTGGTGACTGGAGGGATTTTGTTTGAATATTCCTTAAATCACAGAATCACAGACTGGTTTGGGTTGGAAGGGACTTTAAATCTGATCTCATTCCACCCTTCTGCCATGGGCAGGGATACTTTGCTCTAGACCAGGTTGCTCCAAGCCCCATCCAACCTGGTTTTGAATCCTTCCAGGGATGGGGAATCAACAAACGCAAAACAATAATTTAAAGAGAAAATGGGAGACACTTTCCACCCTGTGCCCAACAACTTGAGCATTGGTGAATTAGAACAGTGCTCACCTTGCAGATATCCCAAAGAAGCTCCTAAAGATTTCCCATCAAAGCCAGGATTCAGTTGTCAAATGCTGGCAGACTGGAGCTTGCAAAGATGGGGAAGGGTGGAATAAATGGATTTGTGGGCAGAGGGCAGGTGACAGGGTCAGAAGCACGTGACAGATCCATTTCTCCCAGAGCCCTGCAATTTATCCTGTGACTGTCACTTCCATTTAGAGGGTCTGGATTGACTTGGTGACCCAGAGGTGAGTGGTGGGCGTGGAGCATCTGCCTTGGTTCCTGTGAGGCTGCAGCCATGGCACTGCTTGGGTGCCTTACAGACACAAACACATTTATCACTGTAGCACCCTCTGCTTGGGCAACAATACTAAGATTTTTTCTTATTTTATTTATTTTGGAGGCATCAGAAGAATAAATATGATGTTACAAGTCTTTCAGGGCAGGAGCTAAAGCACATTCTTCTCACTCCCAGTCCACTGTCTTGACCACGACTCACTTGTCAGGTGGCATCCTAAAAACCTGTTCTACTTAATCTATTCCTCCAGGGACTTCTGAATATGTAAGATATACCTGCTAAAAATAAATCTGCAGAAGATAGAGTTTGACAAGTTTTTCACTACTTCTCCAAGAGTGTGATCGTTTTAAATCAGCTGTGGCCTGTTTTGTGTGTTATCAGTTATTGTCTTTGATAGAAAAATCTCGGTTGTACATTGGCTTCTCCTCCATATCCATTTATGCCTGATACCTCTCTAAATCAGTGATGGCTAAATTACAGGTGACTCATGGACAGTAATCAGTGCTAAATCAAGTTTGATTCCTCTGATGAGAAGCCTGGAAGACAGAAATAAGGTGCCTGGAACTTTAGACCTTTCCCAAGAAACACCTTTTTCTTCTTATAAACCCAACAAATGCTTGTCTGTTATCAGGGACAGAAATTCTAAATTAGCCTGTTTCCAAAGAGACCTCCATGACTAGTTATTTACTTGGTGGTACATAGTTTCAGGAAAGAAAAAAAAAAAAAAAGAGGAACTGTTGTCTGGTCTTAATTTCTGTGAGAATATTTCTTTTCCCCCCACAAAAATGTGCAAAATGATGCACAAAGTGTTTCTGGATTCCCTTAATTGTTCCTTTCTTCCTTTCTTGCTGTGTTCAGGCCACTCCCTGAGCCACACTAGGCCTGTAACAAGAACTAGGAAATGTAATTATTCCCACTCTCTCTGTTTTCATTATGTCTGTATTAATTGTCTTCCTTTTCCCAACAAGCTCTGCTGACAGGGAGCCATTATCATCTGATGCACACAGACTGAGTACAAATTCAGGTTAATACCCCAGGATGCTGTGTAATGCACTCTCCTGCTGCTGGGCTTAATCTAATCCAGCCTGATGGAGGAGGCACCACGGCACAGCTCAGAGCTTCAGAGCAGGATGCATCACCTTGCCAGATTTTGCAGAGGGTTGGCTCAAAAGTTCTCACCCTGCACCAAAATCTCCCACCCCAATGTGAAGGGCAGTGGTGGCTGCTTGCTTCAGTGCCACCCTGGCCTCTCTTCACCATCTCTGAGGAGAGCAGTGAGGGAAGAAAGGCTGCAGAGGGGCACCCCAAAAATGCCACCAATCCAGCCCCTGGCACTCAGCTCAATGAGCTTTTCTCCTTACACCTTCTGTTTGAAAATGGGCTGATGGGGTCAGAGGGGGCAGAGGGCACTGAGGATGCCAGCAGAGGACAGGGGCAAAGGGGGATCCTGTGGCTGTGTGCAGCCACCCAAAAAAGATTAAATTAGAGGTGTGAACACAGTGCCTTCCTGGATCCTGCCAAGAAGTTTAATTAAAGTCACTTGCTGTAGCTGAGTGACCCACTTTCACTCACAGCTATCACATCTGATGTGATGTTTTAGGAGATGGGCTACAAGAGAAGAACAGCATTTCCATCTTTCTGTCTTTTTTTTTTTTTTCCCTTTCTAAGCAGAGGAAATGACAAACTCACTTTGCAGGCAGGAGAGGATGATGAACTTTTTATGTTGTAGTTGTGGTAAAAACCACTGACACGTGACATGGCTCATCCAGATCCCAGCTCTGTCCATAGCTCTTCCAATCCCATAATCCTTTTTCCTCTAGGGGTAAAGTTTGGGTGGAGAGACAACTCTGTCTGAAAATTTGAGTAGTTTGCCTTTGCTCCTGTCTTCTATCCTCACGTGTCCCAGTGAATTTAGAATTGTAGAGTCTGTGTTGCTCAGCAGTGCACACTCTTATCTCTGGCTGGGCCAGGTTTTGCATGACCCTGGACTCCCTGGTGTGCTTGCTGTAATATATTTACAGGTTTTGGCGATTTTCTGCTCCCTATCTTGCAGGTCTATCATATTTGCAGGGTGCTCTTGTGGTAGGAAGGAACGATGAATCTGACTCCATGTTCTCAGAAGGCTAATTTATTATTTTAGGATACTATATTAAAGAATACTAATTATACTATACTAAAGAATACAAAAAGGATACTTACAGAAAGCTAAAAAAATAATAATGAAAAAGTCATTACTCTTTCCAGAGCTCCAACACAGCTTGGCATTGGTTGGCCATTGAGTCAAAACAACTCACAGCAGAAACCAATGAAACAATCACCTGCTGGTAAACAATGTCCAAACACATTCCAAACGAACAAAACACAAGAAAAGCAAATCAGAAAATTATTGTTTTCCTTTTTCCTCTGAGGCTTCTCAGCTTCCCAGGAGAAAAATCCTGGGCAAAGAGATTTTTCCAGAAAATATGAATGTGACACAGGTCACTGCAAGTCATTACTGCTATGGCACCATCACACATCTAAGGGAAATTCCCATATCTGCCCTGGATCTGCTGAGAGATAAAGGAGTGCAAAATGATGCACAAAGTGTTGGAAATTGTTCCAATCATGCTCCAAGACTCATCTTTGACCCTACTATTTCTCCTAAGAATAAAGCCATACTCTGAGCCAGAGGAAACAGCAAGGTGGAAATGATGTGGCTGGTTGTTTTTTTATTGTAATAGAGGGTTTTTAGTCTCTCCCAGTGCAGTTACAGCTGTTTGATTCATTGAACCTTGGTGTAACTCCCTTTGGCAAACCATGCACTGAGACCCAGAGCTACCACCTGCACATCAGCAGGAAGCTCCACTTTTCTTTCCACAAAGACACAGATTTATGACAGCTGCTGCCTTCCCTTCATTTCTATAGCAGAGTTAATTTAGATTTATCATTCAATTCAAATCCAAGGAAAGTTCCAGTCCCCAGCAGCCCTCACAACCATTCATTTTCTAGCAACAATAACTCTGACTAAACAATAGAATCTTGCTTGCAAAGACTCAATAAAAGTTATGCTGATACTTGAGAAAAATGCTTATCTTCAACCCATGAAAGGAGTAAACTCATCCACCCGTCACAGTGATGAGCCCAAAATGAAATTTTTGATCTGATGCTCCAAAATCTCTGGATTTTGGCCAGAGTAGAAACCAAATGTAGACAAGGGGTGTCCAGGTTAGAGCAACATCAAACCCAGAGGGATGCTGGCTTTGCTGTTGTCTAAAGGTGCAACAGTAAACTAAATAAAACTTGGCAGAAAGAACTTCTACCATAACATCAACGTTTTGTCAACTTTTCTCATTAATGGGATGTGACAGGACAGAAATATCACATCCATGGCTCGGATGCATTTCAGTGTCTGCTCTCAAAGGCAGACTCCAGTTCTGCACTGAACAGAACCAATCCTAACCCCAGAAAACTGCCCACTGCTGGAATAAACACCTTCCCCAGCAGCAGGGAGGGAGAGAGAGAGCCAGGAGACATGGCCATTAGCCAAAATATCAGACAAAGAAAGATGCTGAGAAAAGATACGACGACTCTGAGAGATTTCATTTCCTCCAAAGAATGCTTTGGCTTGAGCTCTTCTCTTATTAATATAATTTCCCACATTTCTGCCCTTGCTATATAGCTTACATCCTGCCATTGTTGAAAAGAGAGCCTGAGAGAGACTGAAAAACATTGAAATCACAGCTATATCCCAATTCATCTTTTCCCTCCAGCCCTTCTTCCAAAAGAGAGCAGTAAGAGGCATCCTCATCCAAGAAACCCCTCCTTCCAGCTGCCCCCACAGCTGCTGGAGCAAATGGTTTCATCCCTGCAGTGGGTGGATTGCTAATTGCTTCCCTGCCCTGCACCCTCCCCCGGGATTGCCCAGAGCATCCAATTCTCATCAGAAGCAACAAATGATTGGCAGAGAGCTCAAGGCTTCGGCAGCTCCTGCTGGGGATGTCACTGCAAATCTGGGAGAGACAGGAACATGGGGAGACAAGCCTGGGAGAGGATAGAAACTGCAAAGGGCAGCCCATTGCCCTAACACTGCCTGGGCCAGTCTGCATCCTTTCAGGGATATTCCTGAGCTGAAAGAAGAGCTTTTTACTGTGCTCAGAAATCAATTTTTGCTTTATGTCCATGTTGTTTAATCAATAGAATAAAAGCTGAAGTAGCTATGAGTGCCTTTGATATAATAGTGGTTGGCAGTCACAGACCTAAGGTAAATAAATAAAATTTTCTGTAAGCCCCTGTGCAGATGAATATAATCTTGACATTTGCTCTCATATTTAAAGCCTGATCTATAAGATCAGCTCGTAGAATCATTAAAGTTGGAAAATACCTCTAAGGTCATTGAGTCGAACCCTCTGCAATGGGAGAATTAATTTCAAAGGCTCTTGAAACAGGCTTTGGCAAGCTCACGTGATTCCACATGAGAGATTAATAACACTAAGAGAGGCTTTATCACAGTCAGATTATCAGCAAGACATGACAGAAACTATTTGGGCCATTGGGAATGAAGAGGCTGTGAAAGCCTAAGATATACATGAAAAACAATAAATGTTAGGGACTGCCTTCTCTAATTAAGTTTCAGAGATTTAACAAGTGGGATTCCTTGCAGAAAATTCTTGGCCAAAAGCAGATCCTCTAGGTATTGAGTGCCAGGGGTTTCATGCATACATTTATTTCTAGGCATAAGAAAGGGGAAGTGCAGGTCAGTGATGCACAAAGCAAGCTGAGTGCTGTGGCAATGAAGGGCTTGGTCCTTCCTGTACCAAATTCTCCCCTTTTGCTCCTCATGGAGCAGCAGCAGCTGAGGGATGTTTGAAGGTGCAATGTGTAGAAGAACTGAAATAACCAACTGAAATAACCAACAGAGAGGCTGTCAGAGTATGATAGAGGAGCAGTGTCAGGAGGGTTTGACAGGATCCCTCCAACACTTTGGAGTCCCTGATTATCACATCAGCCAAGACCACAGACATCGTGGCACAGCTGACAAGGTGAAAACTCCATCTGTGCCCATCACTTGATCAGTTCTCCCAGGGTTGAGCAGAAACCAGATTTCAGCTCAACAGATAAACCTCTGACAGGACATTTCTGTAGAAAAAACAAGGGCTAATTTCATGCTGAGGTAATCTGTCCCCATCTACCTGATCTTGTTTAGGAACAGGCTTTATCTCTTCTTTCAGCAGATAATTACCCTCACATACTACAGTTATTCTTTGTTATTTCCTGCTTCTCTTTCCTTTAAAAAAAACAAAAAAACAAAAAAACAAAAAACTTAGTTTGTCCTTTTCCTTTAAGCATATGGTTTCTGACACATATAAATCAATATACTTAATAGAAAATATGCTTCAGGAAGGGATTTATAGAAATAGAAGGACCCGTCATGAAACACGCACAGAGCATCCATAATAGAATTATATCATGTGAATCTATTTGGAAACAATTTGTCATCTTAGGACAAAGCTACAGCCAGGAAGGAATATTACATGAGAGCTTTCTCTTTGCACAACATATTGCTGCTAGCCTGGCTGAAAACCACAAACTAAGAAACCTTTTAGTTTATTTAAGTGCCAGATGCCTGATTTAAGGCAAGCTGGGCCTGATCCCAAAGCCTATCAGAGATGATAGGAAATCATCCTTGAATTCAGCTGGCCCTGGCCCAGATTTACAAGCTGGTCTCTTACAGGCACATTTGTACCACAGGCAGGGCACTGACCAGGGGTATTTATGTATTCCAAATGCTTTCCTTACAGTCTGGATGTGGAGTTTAGGCTGTGCTTACTAACAGTTGCTGGAAATCATAAATAAAGGCTCTTCGAGGGTTTCAGTTTTCAGTACAAACTTGTGGCAGTGGTGCTGTTTTGAGGCTGCCACTTCTGAATTCATGTGCTTGGAAGGGGCACATAATGAAATTTCATGTTACAAAATCACATTTTCACTATCATTTGGTCCCAGCCTGTGATGGGAACTTCAGAAAGTGGGTTGTGAGGCAACAGAGAGGGAAAACCCCAAAACAATTTGGTTGTGTGTCAGCAGCAGGTCTGCTCAGAGATTCATTAAATGGTTTGGGTTGGAAGGGACCTTAAAATTCATCTGCCATGGGCAGGGACCCCTTCCACTATCCCAGGTTACTCCAAGCCCCATCCAACCTGGCCTTGGACACTTCCAGGGATGGGGAAGGAAGTACATAATGGAGCTGAGTGATAAATAACCAATTAAAAAAATAGACTTACAGACAAAACTGGGTAAACAGAGAAGGTGATCACTTCCCCAGACTGGCTTTTCAGTAACAGATCCTTTCCTTGTGTTTTTCTAATCTTTGATGTTCTAAACCCTGATGTTAGGACACGTTCTCCTTCCAGCCACACCAACATTTATTTATATGACTGTAACGTGGCAGGTTTTTAACTGGCTGGATGTTTTTGTCCACCTTCATTTAAGCTTCCCTCTGGCATCCCAGGATCCACTGATGCTGCCCTGAAAACTGGTGCATTGGTGTTTTGGAGACAGCTGGGATAGCAGGGGGAGGCTTTTGTCTGTGACTGTGTGTGAGTGTCTGGAGCCTGATGAAGAGAATGAGCAGAGCTGATAACAGATGCTCACAATTAAATCCAGGCCAGATAATAAAATCAGGTGAAGAATAGACCTTTGGCCCCAAGCTTTAATTCTTGTTGGCAAAGAAGGGAGAGTGTTAATGCAATTTCATGTACTGCTACCTTGATTCACTTCTCTTCCTCAGCAACAAATACACTCAGGGTTTGTGCACTGATTCTGGCAGGAGTAACTATAAATACTTGCTCCCCTGTGTATAAATTCCAGCATTGGAAGCCTGGCTTTACATCTGAGCTCTCTGAGAGTTGCTTTGGCTGTTGAATCTACATCCCAAGAAAATCCTAGCAGAGCTCAGAGAAGGAAGGAGTAGACAAAGTCCCATCAAATTATTTTTTTCAATGACTGAGAGCTTGAAGAGGACCAAATCTCTGCTTCACTGTGGAGGAAAACCAAATCTGCATAGATCTCCTTGCCATCAGTTTATGAGACAATATATTACTATTTCCAATGTCACCATCATCCAGTGGTGATGGTTGCAGGTTGGGCTGCTTCCAGGGCTATAAGAAAAGCCACTGGGATATGCTTTGCTAACCAGTACTTGCCAGTGATGGTAAAAATTAGTGTGTGACTGTCCTTGATTGCATAGCACACATCACCTCATCAGCCACCTTCCTGCTCCTCCCAACCCCTCTTGAGGGATGCTCTTTGGATTGTGGCTCCTCTGATCCTTCTGCTGCCAATAGTTTCTGCATCACTTTGTGAATGTGCTATGTTTGTGTTAATGCTTATATTTGTGTCTGCTTCTGCTTCTGCCAAGGTGTCTTCTGTTTAGTGAAAAACACCACGAAAAAAACAAGTATTGAGAATATTATCATTCCAACACAGGAACAGGAATTTCTGCTAATCCAGCCCAGGATACAGTGTCCAAACAATTGGATTAACACAGCTCTGCTGTTTATGGCATTGAGTTGCAAATGAATCAGAACATGTTCTCTATCCAAAGGTGGGCAGATGTACTACTTTGATAGAAGGCTGTGGACTTGGCTCATCCAGACTTTAAAATGCTGCCAAGGAGGTAGGAATGGCACAGATCTGAGCTGGGCTGCAGCCCTGCTTCACACAGTTCAGCCAGAGGGAATTTCAGCTATTTGGGGTTTACAGGGTGAAGGAGAAAGAGTCTGTGCCTGTGACTGCTGCTAGAAATGCATATTGTAGGACAGAAGGGCTTTTTTTATCCTGCACAAATTGCCTCAGTTCCACTTTCCTAAGTAAACAACCAGCTACAGAGTCAGCTACACTGCTAAATGAAAACACAAGTTGAAAGAGAGCAGTGTAGATTAATTGAACAGGAAGAAAGGAAATATATGTGTAGCAGACCTGAAAAGGAGACAGAGAGCTAATTAAATGTAGTACAATAATTTCACACAATGTCCTTCACATGCAGCATCATAAAATGTTTGCCAGATCAGTGCACCGAGAATCAGCTGCAAGTCTGAAATCTTCCTAAAATCAGAAACTTTTTACATCTCTTATGCTCCACCTTATTGTTGTCAGGCTGGTGCAGAGAGCTGCTATGAGGGAAAAGTGTCGTAGGTCATCAGTCCTTCCTGAGATCAAGGTGAAATTCCACCATGTCAACCAAAGAATGGGAAAGTGGGAAAAGCAAAGAGACCAAAACTCTGGGTTGGGCAACAAATGAGAAAGAACAATCTGCCATGTGCCTTTGCAAGAATCCATGGGGGTTTTTTTGAGTAATCCTTCCCATTATCTCACAAAATTCATGCCTGTGCCTGTACATGTGGGGCATGTTCCAGTATGTGTGCATGGAATTGCTGCATGTTCTTTTTGGAGCTTTTTGGTGCTGGAGGTTGTAGGAATGATATCCACGTTCCCTTTTCCAGATGTAATCCTTCCACTGTCTCATTTTGGCTGCGCTCAGCCAAGGACTACACCTGAGAGATGGCTGTAGGCACCTTAATTAAATCTTGCTTTTAAGTGACAGCAACACAATCCCTGTATCAGTTTCCAAGAGTGCTACTTAGCATGTGCAGGAAATTGAGGGCTAGCGAAAATAGCATAAATTTCATTATTGCTGGAGAAAATATATTACAAGTGGAGCAAACTGAAAGTCACTGGAGAATGATGGGGCTGAAAGGAAGAAATGAAATATGTTAGCATTCCTTTAGGATACTGATATTTCTATACTGGTGGTTTTATGCAAAAAGTAGAATTTGGAGCAATTTTGCTTTGTGCTCTGGCTGTAATCTTCACCAAACTTCCTGATTTTCTGCTAGCAAATGTGCAGCCAGTTTTTTCTGTGCTTGCAGCCTGAATCACAGCCAGTGCTGGGAGCCACTGTGCAGCCAAGAGCCCAGCAGCACGTGGGACAACAAACCTTGAACACATGTGGGTCCTGTTCCTCTGCTCAGCGCTGCCAGGGTCCAACCTGCTGCATCTCCTTCAAAGACATGGTGGTGATGCCCATGTGAGAGAGACAGGCCTAGGCAGAAGCCTTCCCTTTGGTTTTGGAGAAAATTTCAGCCATCAATTCCTTTGAGACTCACAAATAAGGGCAAGATTTTTCTTGCCCATGGAAGAAGATTCCCTGGTTGGACTTACCCAGCACTTAACTGCCTGTCTCCAGGAATAAATTAGAATAACAAGGTTGGGCAAATTTTTTATTAATTCCCTCTCTCAGCAGGATGTCCCTCAGATGGGAGGTGCACTCCAGTGTGTTTCTGCTCCCATTTAATCTCTTCTGTGCTGCCCAGGAGGGGGCCAAGTGAGTCATGAGATGCTTTGGACGTCTGCTCCAACCTCCTGGGTGTTCCTCTTTGTGTGGGATGGAATGAGGGCAGGCAGAGCTCTCCTGCCCACATCACAGCCTGTGGCTCAGGCAGGTGTCCCTTTGCTCATCAGTGAGCTGGAGGTTGCTGCATTGTATAGTTTTGACGATGGAAAAAACCACAATTATTATAAAGCACTGTTATCTCCTGTCACATTCAATAAAATCAGCCTGGCTCTCGGGAAGTCCTGTGAGGAAGGTGTTGGGATGAAAATTCATGAGTGCAGGGTAAGAGACATTGGCAAATCAGAGCTTCTGTCAGTCATCACCCCACAGACACTTTTTTTAGGGCAGGAATGGGGTAAGCTGGGGTTAGGGGGCCTTGCTGTGTGATTTGCCAAGCAGTCCCAAATGCCCTCATGTAAGGACTGGTGATGGAGGCAGGCTGTGTTAATGATCCTTGCACTGCACTCAGCTGGGTTATGCAACTGTGCAGCTCTGGTGGTGGTGGATGTTGACTTAGCCCAGCAGGCCACAGTGGCTCCTTGAAGAGAAGTGGCACTCAAGAAAGGGGAAACGTTTTTAAAGGCTCCAAAGCATGAGATCTGTAATGGATCACATGAGTGGGCAGCATCCTGAGAGGTGAACAAACACTACAGGAAAAAGAGCTTGTGACAAGAGCATTGGAGGGAGAGAAAGAGACTCCTCTGCTTGAGCTGAGACTGCAGCACTGAGGTGAGATCAGCCAGGGAAAGCGAGGGATTGCTTGCTGTGGTTGCCCTTAGTAGGATCTCCACAGCTAATTTAATACTTTAAATTTAATACTCTAATTTAAGAAAGAGTTGTTGCTGCTGTCACAAAATGCTGTTGTTCTACCTGTCCTATAATTAGGAGAAATGCAAACAGTGACTTGATTTCTCATGGCATTAAAGCCTATCATGATAAAAACTGAAAAACCCAAACCCTTTGCACTGCTGTGGCCACTTGACCACGTTTGCTGAGGTTACCCACATGTTCCTTATGAAATTTTACCCTGTTTGTGAGGAGAATGCCTGGGAAAGGGGTGGATGGTTGCTGGGTTTCACTGCACAGCCTGGCTTGGAAATGCTGCACAACCAGGGAGCCTGTGGTGATGTTTCCCAAACCTGCAGAGCTGAGGAGGAGCTGATACTCTTGGTGTCTGATCAGTTCTTGGAACATTAAACCCAGACTGCTTCTGTCTGAGCCTGCAGGGTTCAGATCTCCTGGGGCTTTTCTGAAGTGACAAAAAGCAAGTTGATTTTCTGGAAAAGCTTTTCTCGGGAAAAGCTTTACCCTACAAAGTGTTGGCAGCTCTCCACACTTAACTTTCTTCAGGGTACAGGGGGAAACTTGCTTAGTAGCTGGCAGAGCAAAGCTCATGAGGGAATTTTAAAACATTGAAGTGCCTGCAATTCGGAGATGCTGAAGCAGTCATCTAATGCACATTTATTTTGCATGGGAATTTTGCAAATGTAGCTGAATAATAACATTCTTTTACCATCCTGCTTTTTCTGTTAGGAGTTGTTTAGCATCTCTGATGCAGATTCCCAGGACTATATGTGTTTAAATTCAAACTTGACCCTAGGAGGGGAAGAACCAATTTTCTGCTCTTGTGTCAAGCCTGAGTGATGATGAATTGGCAGGACCTGCCTTACAGATACTTTCATTCAGATCCTTTTGAGTATGTAATAGAAAATGGAATGGTGAAGGTGGGCTAATCCTTATCCTTGCTTTGCCAAGCATCAAACTGAAATAGCTGATGCCTTCCTGAGACACTTTGCCAGTATCTCATGGGAAAATGGGAGCAAAAGCCTGCAGTCAACATTTCTGCAGCATTGCTCCAAATAGGGTGGCTCATGTGTGAGCCCACAAAAATGTGCAAACGAGGGATGTGCCCACATCACCCCTTATCTGTCAAAGACCTCAGCCCAGCCCCCGTTTCAGCAGTGCCACCAGGGGAAAGGGCTTGCCCTGTGTCAGCACCCAGCAGTTACTACAGAGGAGTGGGCAAAACTGAGGAACTTCTCCAAAGATGCCAGGCACTTGTGAGTAGGATTTTTTTTTTAATTGGTTTCTACCTGTCAGACTTGTCAGTGGTGAAACTGGATGTTTTCACAGAGAAAAAAATCCTTCCCCCTCATCCACCCCCACACGTCCTGCCTCCCCATGGCCCATCTCCAGCTCCAAAGTGACAGCTGAGCAGGTTTATTTCTGTCAACAGCAGTGGAGGAGGCTGTGAGAAGAGGCATCCCACAGCTCTGGTTCCTAGCTGATATTTTGTGTCTGATCTCTGGGAATCATTTCCTCTGGGTGCTGCTGAGACTCTGCTGTGCTCCATTCCCCAGCCTTTAGGCTGGTGTTGTCCTCGAGATGTGCAGGTGCTTTAACAACAGCCTGGCAGCTCTGAACAGTTTTGGGATGACCTGCCCCTCCTCAGAAGGTCCCAGGTGCCACCACATTGGCCTCTGGTAGCAGCTCCCACAGGTGGCTGTGCCTGGGCACAGAGGGACCTGGCAGGGGCTGTGTGGGAGTGTTTGGAAACTTAAACTGGGACTGCTCAAAGAGGAGGCTCCCTGGCACAAGCCCAGCCTTCTCCTATGGGAAGGAGCCCCTGGAAAGGAGGAGTGAGGGTTTTGCCACAGAGTGACAGGGAAAATTAGGAGAGAAAAGAAGCAGTTCTCTCCTGCTGACAGCAGGAGACAGAGGCAGAGCAGTGAACAGCCCAGCCACAGCCATGTTGTCTCCTGTATTCCAAAGCCCACTCTGCAGTGACTTCCCTGCTGACATCCCTTCCCTTACTGGAGCTAAAATATAGCAAGGACTTGGGTGGTGAAACCAAAGTGTAAGAGACCATGGCTATGAGTTATGGGGGGACAAAAAGGACAGAGGCTCCCCTGGTACACAGTTGTCACCCCAGAGATTTCCACTTTCACTAAATTCACAGAATTCCCTGAGCCTTTGAGACAGAACAGATCAGTTCAGCTTTGTGCCATCAGACAACTGAGATGACAACATTATTGGTGTCCTCAGGTCAAGCCTGTCATGTTGAATTAACAGCTCATAAGGCACAAGAAGTGCTGTCTCCCCCCTGTGAATCAGAGCTGAGACATCACCTGCACAAGTAATTGCATTAGTTTTGAATCAACAATGAAAACAAAGGATAAACAATTATCTACTTAAGTTCTTCATCGTTTTTGGTAAGATTATTGGGCAGAGTAACTGAATTACTGTTGTCTTCCCATTTGTCATGGGGTTTATGAGACACCCTTTCTTCCTCTCCCCTGCCTGTGCCATTGTGTGCATGAGCACTCAGCAAACAGCCCAAAGTGCCTCTGGCTCTGCCTCCAAGGGTGGGAGCCTTGCTCAGAGGTGTCCTGGTCTCCACCTTCTGCCTGGGGATGTCAGCTGCAAGCTCCTGGTGTGGCTTAGAAGCAAATGTGGTCCCCAGCCAAGGGAATGGGAGCAGAGAGGAGAAATGTGGGAGGAAAGAAATGTTCATGTACCTGATGATCTCCTGGAGTGTTGCAGGGCTGATACCCAGAATTAGAACTGGGCTTCTCAAAGTGATGTTAAAAGGAGCTGGTCTTTCCTTCCTGGAGAGCTTTGCTTCAGGTGAGACCCAGATGTGGCTGCACAAGCCCGATGGTGGGGCTGCGGTGTCTCATAGCCCACATCTGGGTGTGCAATCCCAGTTTTGCCTGGCTTGGATTTGATTTCTCTGTACCTGTGGAAATGTTGTGCATCAGAACACAGCACTGTTCCCACCACAGCTCATGATTTATTTGAAATGAAATCCACTTTTCTACATCAAGGTTTTTCTGGTACCTCTGGTTATGATGAGGTCTCAGTGTTTGACTTTTGAAACATTAGACTTTCCAGTAGCACAGAACAGTTTAAAGGAAAATAAGGACTTTCAGCTATGAATATTTATGGCTAGAGTTGAATTGTATTTCAGACTGCAAGTCATTATTGCTGGGAGAACAGTAGATAGAAGGCAATATTCAATTTATTAAAATATTTTCTCTTTTGTGCCTTGATCAGTGAACACATTGATTTGAAATTTGTGTCATTTAAATCTCAGTATTAAAATCTTATTAAAGTTACAGTCTCACTAAATAAAACAGAGCAAGGAACAAGGCTATCCACAACACCAATAAGCCAAAAATATTTCTGCTCATAAACAGTAAAAATGTAGACTTGACTCAAGCTATTTTATAGAGCAGATACTTTGATATGAACAGAAACACAAATTACTCTCAATTTCAACTTTCATGAAGTGGAACCACAGCTGCTCAAGTGAAACTTGTACTTGTTAATCCTAAATAAAAGGAGCTGGTAGCAAAGATGTGAATATTTGCACTGGAGGTGAAATCAATCAAACCAAACACACCCTCATTTTGAGGGTCCGTGACTGAACATTTCTTCCAAATTTAATATTTGGAGTGTAGGGATGACTTTGAAAACATATGTGATTGAAAATAAAAATGTGGGAAGGTGGATACTGGTAAAGGTGCAGATTAACATGCTCTGGAGCTGTGCTTGGCAGTAGGAAATCCTGAAAACCTTCACAGATTTGGGAGTTTATCTCTCTCCCAAGTATCCCACTTCTCTCCTTCTCCTGCAAGCCAGGTGAGTGTCCCATTCCTCAGCCTCTGCAGCTCTGATTCCCTTTCTCTCCCTCTGCTAAAACACCAAATGTTTTAGCAGCTTTCCCATTGTTGGGTAGCTACAAAGAAGACTCTAAGGACAGGAGATTTTCTTAGGTGCTCTGAGGAGTTACCACCAAACTGAATTGAAGTAAATTTCATCTGAGCAGAAGGGAAAATGTCCTCAGTTGCACTTAGGAATAATTGCTCTTCAAGAGAGTTGAGAACAGCTAAAAAATACAGAACTCTGGCCAAAAAGAGCCAGGGATTGTGGGAACAGGCATTTGCTGGGAGATGTGAGCAAAGTTAACTCTTTGCTTCTCTGCTTTAGGCTGATGCTTGGTGAGGGGATGATTTACTAAGCAGGTTGACAGGGTTGTACCTGTGCCTTTGCTTCATCCCACTGTAGTGTGTGATCCTCTGCCCAGCCCTGTTTCCCCTCCTTTTTATCACAATCCTATTCTGTATTTCTCTGTGCACAGTTAAAAACCTTCCTGAGAAACGTGATTTGTGCATCACAAAAGGCTCAATTTCAAATAAACACGCCTTACCCTCAGTTTTAAAAATTTTTATTCCAACGAAACACCTTTCCCATCACATCCTCTGATTCATTATTTCATTTTGGTCCTACAGCTCCTAATTCTGCAGCACTCTGGTGCCAACCTCTGAGGAAGTCTGTTGGTTTCATCAGAGTCGTGCTGTGACTCATGGTCCCTTCTTACAGAAAACAGTCTTTTCCTCCTGATGAAGACAACCAATCTTCAAACCCTGTGCTGCCTTCTGGAGAGATGGATATGAAACACAGGCAGATCCTGAGCCCTGGAGCTGATCTCCCAGGAAAATGAACAGCATGGGGGAATGAATTGTTGTAAACAAGTGGAAGTGAGATTTTGGTCGAAGAGAAAAGCTTTTAACTGATCTTTTAAAATGCAAAAATCAGAAAGGAGCGGAATGTATTCTATTTTTTTTCCCCCCTTTCCATTTTCCAGTGTTTTTTTTTGTTGTACATTGATGTTACTGACACAACTGTATTCTCCCTGAGAAAATCTGTGAATCCTTTTGATGACGTGATCTACAGAGAGCAAATAGAATTTGCATTGTGCCCTGATGGTGCCCACACTTTCTGAAGACGTTTGAAATCCTTTGTACCTTTTATCCTACACCCTAAGCTGATGTGGCACAAGCTCCCTCAAAGCTGAGCTTTGGAAAGTCAGAGTTTTTGGGCTGGGGGGAACCAAAGTGAGACCCCTCTCTGCAGAAACCTTTTCTGCCTCCATCTCCCTGTAGAGAGGTTCATTAATTTTGCATTTTCTGAGGAGTGGAGCAGAAATCTCCCTCCCCAATTTTTATTTTAATGTTCCTCTCTGCATAACTTTGGCTTTTCTGTTCACTACAAGTATAAGGCTGCCACTCACACGCTGACTCTTCGTTTAGCTTAGTGATGAAATGTTCTCCCAGAAGAATCTTCCCCAGGGATCAGATGATAACAACGTGGCTGATCTCCCAGAGATCATATCACCCTAGGGCAAGGGGAGAGGAATTATTACCAGTCAGCCATTCTAGGACAAAGACATTGCTCTTCAAGGCTCTTCATGGTGATATTCTTCACAGTCAGCTTGGACAGGGCTTGGAGCAACCTACTTTAGTGGAAGGTGTTCCTGTCCATGGCAGGGGATTGGAATGAGATGATTTTTAAGGTCCCTTCCAGCCCAAACCATTCTGTGATTTAGTCATGAGGAGCTGATTGTAGTGGTGTATCCTTGGAGTGAGACAGGCAGCATGGCAGAATGTATTTTTCTCTGTCTCCAAAATTCCATGAAAACTTTTTAAGATACAAAGTGAAATATGCAAGTGAATGCCAGTGAGCTCCAAATGATGAATAGCATATTAAAAAGCACTGAGCCATGCTGTGAGAAAAGGTCTCCTACCTCACCCCTGTAATATATACAAAAAGCAAGAGATGTTGTCCTGTATTCAATAAAAAACAGCACCAGAGTCTTTATTTCTTCCAGACACAATCTATGAACTCTGATTTCTGTTTTAGTCTGGTCAGCACCTCTGGCATTTAAGGCTGGAGCTGTGAACAGAATGAAGAGCATCATTTTACCCTGCTAAATGATATTTTTCCAAAAAAAAAGCCTCAGAAAAGAGAAACAAATGGAGTTAGACTGGGTCACTTACAGACACAAACTGGGTTTCTTTGCAGATGCAAACAGGTTTATACCAGTTGTGCAGGTCAGCATTCATCAAAGCTCAGAAATGCTCCACAAATGTGTATTTTGTTTCATCTCAAAAGCCTATAGCCTTGTGCTTACATATTTTCCTAGATCAGCCTCCTGAAGAGTGCTCACTTCTTTGGGCAAGAGGATGAACCAATCTGGCTGCCTTGCTGGGGTATCACTGGTGACCAGCTTTAAAAACCCTGTACCATTTGCTTGCTCTGGTCTGGCCCAAGCCAGGAGGAAGGAGAGGGATTAAGTGTCAGTTTCTGAGTCAGAAAGCATCAACCACAACATCAGGTGTTTTCCTGGACTGGTCACGAAAAATGGCATTTCATGCTTGTGTTGATGGTAAAGAGAAATTAATCTTATTCCAATTGCCGGTCTGAAGGAAAACAAAAAATTATTTATTGCAGTAATGTGAAACTTTGTAAGAATTCATGCTCTGTGTGGGAGCTGTACTAATAATGCTGTTGGCAGTCGTCGTTGCTTTCCAGTTGGACAGGAGAACTAAAACATTGAAAATGTCAGGTGCCACAGATTTCGTTACAGCTCCCCGTGGCACTGCTCAGGTCAGTCCCAGTTAATGGAGTTTGTTGCTGTTTGGGTATTTTTTAAATTCAGCAGGCAGTGCTTCACCTCCTGCAGACCCCAAGGATAACAGCGCCGTCAAGAGCACTCTGAGAGCTGCCAAGGGCTGTGACAAGGTTGTTGCTGCTGCTGACAACCAGAGAGAAGCTGCCTTTTAATGGCTGAATGTTGGCATGTTTTGCTAATATATGTCTTGGAATGGAGGCTTAATATAGCTCATGAGCTACCTGCTGATGCTGAGTGAAGGGAAAGGTGAAGCACAGTTGACTGCTGGAAATGCTGGGGTTTGAGGCTCTAGTCTGCAAGATCTCATTGCAGCCCTTGGGTGAATCCCAGAAGTTCCTGTGTCTGAAATCCATCCCTAAAACAAGAGCTCCATTGCAGTGACAAAGGGATGGAGTGGGCTGGGTGGCTGGAAGTGTCCTAATGCTGTTAAACCTTGGTAACAATGGCTACTACATATCCGTTATGTTTGTGAAATTTTGGGGTGCTGTCGAGATCTAAATCTGCCCTCCTTCAGCTTAAAGCCATTTCCTCTTGTCCTCTTACTCCAGGGCCTTGTAAAAACTGGAGTTTTTACCCTGTCCAGCTCTCTTGAAGCCTCCTTAAGTACTGAAAGGCGTTCTAAGTTCTCCCTGGAACTTTCTTTTCTCCAGGCTGAACAGCCTTGGGCAAAACATCATCCCAGGTGTGGCTGCAGCACCCACACATGCCCTTATACACTCACTACAAATTTTTAGCCTTTCTCTTTCTTCTTGAAGCTCCTGGCTGGCTTGGCTGGTTTGTATCACCAGTGATATGGTGTTTAACTAACTTTGCTACTTCTCTATTTAGATTAGATGTTAGGAAGAAATTCTCTGAGGGTGGAGAGGTTCTGGCACAGGGTGCTCAGAGAAGCTGTGGCTGCCCCATCCCTGGAAGTGTCCAAGGCCAGGTTGGATGGGGCTGGGAGCAACCTGGGATAGTGGAAGGTGTCCCTGCCCATGGCAGGGGGTTGGAATAAGATGAGCTTTTAGATTCTTTCCAACACAAACCATCCTGTAATTCCATGGTTTTATAATCCTTTCCCACTGGCTGAGTGAGCCCAGGATGGGGCTGGCAGCCCATGGATGCTGGGCTGGCTGCTCTGGGCTCCCCTGGCATGGTTTTTGTTCCCAGAAAACAACCCCAGCAGCTTGGTTTGGCCACCCTGCAGCACTCAGGCCATGCCTGTGCCTGTGCCTGTGCTTCTGGAGGGGTTTTGCACTTGAGTGCCCAAAATCACTTCAGGTTCTGCTTTGTGCTTCCCAGCCCACAGGAGGCTTGGAATAATAACTGTGATGTGCGCCTTATTGCTTAAATGCCCTCATGAATATACTCCAGTCTGATCTACTGTTCAAACAAATTCAATAAAGCAGAGCAGGATTTAAAGATATTTTAAATAAATTAACTTCTGCATGGATGTTTATTAAGTTTTATGAAGCCATTTACTAAAACATAACATTTTTTTCCAAAAGGTGCCTGAAATTTTCCCCTCGTGAGCTATGGAAATTGCTTTTATAATTGAAATGAGAAATAAGGGCCAAGCTGAAAGCATTCCTCATGGCTCGAGGCACAGTCCTCGTGCCTTTCTAAAGGAAAAAAAGAATTATTTGACTCTCCACATCTTCTGTTTTCCTTCACATTTGTGGGGCGGGACGTGGTGCAGGATTGCGTGACACCGGGCAGGAGGGTGGCTTGGGAGGAATGGGAAACTCAGCTTCCCAGGATTTGGCCTTTTCAAGGAATCAGCCCTGAGCTAGACAAGTCACAAGCAGACAGCAACGTTTTTCACTCTGGCTTGAACACGGGCTGGATTTCTGCACAAACCATGGAGGCTCCACTGGGAGCGCCGTGCCCAGCACAGGAATCTCCTGCAGCCAGGAAACAAGGATGCTGCCACGTGCTGTGGATTTCCACTGCTGGAGACATGAGCTGTGAGCTGAAAATACACCTTTGAGCAGAGCAGGGCTGAATACCAAATCAAAGGATCCATAAAATAAATTATTTTCATTCTTTAATACTTGATGGTGTAGGGACAATAGAGGCTCCTGCTCTTCTCATCTGGAAACAGCACCAAAAAGCCTTTGGAGACCATTTCAGCTAGGTTTTGGAAGATGGATTTTCCAGGCATGAATGATTCCAAATATTTAAATTTTATTCACTTGCTGCTTTCCACGCAACCTTCCCTTCTATCAGAAATCAAAACAAAAGGGTTGAATAGTTAAAAACTATGAAGATTTTATGGCTCAGCTATTGCACAACAGAACATTAACCAGGAGCTGCAGGGAGGATGGAGGTGACTGATTTTTGCTCATTTAGTGCAAGGACACTTTAATATCATGGGTAATACCCAAGCATTCTGTCCCCACAAAATTACATTTGTGTTAGAAAAATAAATGCCAGGGAGGAAGAGGATCACGCTAAAGATGGGAGGATAGGAGGGGAAATCTCACTGTTAAAAGGCAATAAACCTGCTTCTTTTCCATCATTCCTTGGGGTGAGGGCTGACTCCTTTGCTGTGTCCCTACAGCTCCCAGTGCAATAAAGCCCCGATCTGCTCAGTTTTCTGGGCAAAGCTGCTGCAGAATAATAGCCAAGATACAACATCTGTAACATCTGCCCTGCAACAGGGAAAAGCAAGCAGGGAAGACAGGCAAGGCAGGAGCCCAGACCCCTGCAGTGCCCCTGGGATCTCAGCACTTGGAGCTGCTCAGTCTGGGAGCTCAGCTCTCATTCCCACCCTTTAGGCTCCTGCACTCCACATGCTCCAAGTCCTGGATGCTCTCAATTGCTCTGCCCAACAGCAGAGCAGGACAGCACAGATCTGATGCTTTTAACAGATCCCAGGAAGGATTTTCAGGGCAAACATCGCTGATGGGAGTGTCCTTCAAACTTAACCAGTCCCCCTGTTTGTTTGCTGAGCTGAAGTCAGGAGCAGCAGCTGATGTTTGGATGCTGTTTGTGCAGGGACAGGAGCACTCAGGGCCCTTCTGCAGAGGAGCTGCAAGTCCCAGTTCAAGGCCAATGGGATTCCACCAGTTTAGACCCCAGGCAGGGTGCCTGATAACCAGGCTGTGTGATAAAGGCACACCTGCCACTTCAATCAAAAGCAGCCCAAGCCTTAAATTTGGATATTTATTTCTTAGGATCAATAAATGACAAAATAAAATACCATACAGTACAAAGGCTATATCAGGAATTAACCATTTCAGTACACTTTGATCAGTAAATACAGTATCAATAATAGCATGTTACACTGAAAGAGTGTTTCCCATTGCCATACAGGAGGATTCCACACCCTCTTCTTTCCCTTTGTCACAGAAAATATCACAAAGTAGACACTGACACACTTTTAACATTCATTTTTTTCCCCATTGAGCAACAGGCCACAAAAAATAAAGCACATCAACATTTTGTATCTCAGAATAAAATAAAAATAAAAAGGTGCACTTCAAAAATATTTGCCATAAATACAACATGTGTAGGACTATCAGGTGGCACAGCTGGGGAAGGACTCTGGATCACAAAGCCAGGACACAGCATCATGAAATTTTGGATCAGCAATTCCTACTTTCGTACTAAGCAAATCCAGACTGAGAACAGGAAGAGCGGTTGAGCTGTGATGTGAAGAACCAGACAGAGCTCCAGCAGACACAGCTTTGGTTAAAGAGTCACCAAAGAACACAGCCAGGAGGACACTGGGCTGACACAGTACCCTGTGGGAAGTGCTCCCACGCCCTGTGGGTGTTTGCTGTCCCTGCCAAGGGCAGCAGCCATGCAGCTGCACAGGTGGTGGGTGCAAACCTGCAGCACGAGCTGCCTGCAGCAGCAGCACACTCAGGACTACTTCACTGAATTCTGGATGCTGGAAATGCAAAGGTCCTGCTATTGTCGTGCTTACAGCACGTGCCCTGCCAACCCTCCTCGCCGATTTCCCATTGAGTTTTCTCCTGAAAAGCTCACTGAACTGAGGCCTCATGCACCTTATGAAAAAAGACAAGCTCAGCAGAGCATTCCAGCACTGATGGGCTGGGCCTGTGGTGAGACAGTCCTGTCTGGGGGAAATTTCTCAATAGCAAAATTACTTTATAAACCTGATTTCACACTCTGCTAAACTGATGGCTCTGGCGAGGGCACTCTGAAGAGAAACAAAGCCCCAAAATAACGTTTGAAGAGGTCAGTTGATAGACTCTCTTCAGAATGGAATTTCTCAGAATCCATCTGGCAGCACTTCACATCTGCGGGTTCCACAGATTTTATTCTTTTTTTAGTCAAAACAAACTGTTCCAAACACAGGGAATTTGCATAGATGAGCAGAGGCCCCAACACTCACCTCTGCTTCAGTGAAAAGTGCAGCCAAAGCAGGGACACAATGGATGAGAGTTTTTGTTCTGTCTGATGGCAAAAGCCATTCACATCAGATTAAATTAAAAAACCTTGTTGGGTCAGCAGTTCAATCATTGTTAAGAGGCATCTAAAGAACCATTTCTCTGGTAAATGTGGGGCAGTTTGTACCTTTCTCTTCTCTACTGTATCAGCTTTGCTTTAACAAGGCCAGGCTGGATGGGGCTTGGAGCAACCTGGTCTAGGGAAAAGTGTCCCTGCCCATGGCAGGGGTTTGGAACTGGATGGTCTTTAAGGTCCCTTCCAAACCAAACTGTCCAGTGATTCTCTGGAAATCATGAAACCATGGGGGTTTGCAGGCAGCTATCCTCACTTCTTTGAGCTCAAGGGAACCTCATCTCTAATCTGAATATAGCAAAATTAGGTGAGGAGGGGAGAGAGGATGAAACCAGCTGTAACTTACACTGCTCAGCTCAAGGTTGTCAGATTTGGCCAGTGGAAGAGGTAGCTTTGAGCTGCAATCTCAAATTAAGGCTATGGACCCAGATCTGCTTTCCTGTTAAACTGCAAGAACAGAGCTGTAGATGTCAACAAACCACTTGGATAAATCCCCCAAATTCCCCCTGCTCCTCAGCACTCGAGTGGCCCAACAAACACTGTGGGAAGAGTTGATGATAAGTTCACTTTTACTCCAGCTTTTTCTCACTGTCATGTCAAACCAAAAATAAACCTGCCAGTTTCTCTGAGCTGTGATCAAATATTCTGTAAGCTGCATGTGTATCTCAGTAGTGAAAATCTAAACCAAGCATCTTATGTGAAAGAACAATTTTTGTACAGTGTTTCCTAAGATAATCAAGCACATTTCAGCAGGTTGGTGTTGAACAAGTGTAGTAATAATGTTTAATATTTCAAAGCAAATGAGACATGCAGGGTGTTAATGAAAGTAAAGCAATGCAGTTACAGCTTCCCTGGGAGGTTTCAGAAAGCTCCTCCCAGCTGCTGGCTGTATTTGAGGTGAAGTAAAAAAATTTGGGAATCTAGAAACATTTGAAGTGTCTTGCCTGGAAGGCCAATGTTAAATGTGTGACATCAAGACTCCTCTTTCTCTCAAGGCAGATTTTTCCCCTCTCCTGTTCATGGTACCTGGATTTTGCCACTAGGCAGGGTGAGCAGGTTTTCTTCTTCCAACCTGCCCAAGCCTTTTCACACACACCATACACACAAAATACTTGCTTTTTTCCACAGATTTCCTTCTGAAGAGATCAGTCTCCCTTATTCCTCTTTGTTTCAATTTATTTATTTGTTTGCCACTACCTGTTTTCTTTATCAAAAAGGAGTCAACAGTCCATGAGCAACAAAAGTGCTTGGTCAAATATAATCTCTGCCCTCTGCTTGGTACAACCAGGGCAAGAAATCACAAAAAGGCATGACAGAACAGAGCTTGCAGTTTGGCTGAGTCAGAAGGAACTGAAGCCCCACTGACTTTTGTTTTGAGCCCTTTCTTTTGCAGGGTTTCTGTAGTAGGCATTAAAATCCCCTCCCATCCCTGGTAGGTGTGGCTGATGGGCTGCCATAGTGGCCAGCTGGGTACAGGTTCTAAATGCCCCAAAAGTAGTCACTGATCACCAAGAACTCACAGCAAATGCCCCCAGATGGGTGTTTCCTCTTTGTGCTGAGCCCAACGGGACCTAAACCACAAGTCCAGTGAGTTGGACTCGATGATTCTTGCGAGTCCCTTCCAACTTGACCTGTTCTGTGATTCTGTGATGCAACATCTGTAGCAGGAGATGTCACCAGTGGTTCTGGTCTCTATCACTGTGTGACTTTCACTTGGGCCAGCCCACACCTCCAGCAGTGTGGCTCCAGCTGGGGACCACAGGTGCTCATTAGCTGAAGGGTGACATGGGATGGGCAAACCCAGAAAGCCAAACTGAGCCAACTCTTCTACTTTGTCACCTTTCAGAAGCAAGTCCTGCTCTCCTGATGACATGTGGTGTGAAAGGGGACACCAGGTCACCACCAGCAAAGGCAGCACAGGGTGATTGGTCAGCTCCAGGTTCGTGCAGGTCACCATCTGGGGAAAAAACCCTTTAGCTTGTCCCAAAGCCCTGTTATTTCAGTACTAAAGACTCTGGAGCAATTTGTTGTATCATATAAGGGGCCATCAGAGGTGGAACCATATGGGAGAAAAGCTCATGCTACTCCTCTCCTAAACTTCAAAGAGAATTTTCAGGTCTTGTTTCTGTTCCTCTGGCTTGTTAAAAGAAAGTGGGTTTAGAGTGAAGACTCGCCAGTGTAGACTTTCTTATGCTCTGCATTTGAACTATGTGAATTTTGTGGGTGCAGATAGGTGTGCCAACAGTTCTGGTAGCAAAAAGTAATACAAGAAAAGGTAGAACAAGAGGACCTGCTGCCTACAACTGCAATATACTGAGATGTCAGCCTTGTGGAAATGGCAAGGAAACAAGTAAAACTGGAATAAGAATGGGAAAAATCTGAAGGTCCCACAGAATTGGGGCAGATTGCTCTTATCTCAGCAGCCTGGAGCCCTCAGGAGCTCAGAGTTTTCTCATCTCTTAATGCAAGCCAGCAAACTGGTCTCCCTGGTAAAAAATAGGATTTGGCTGTATGGCAAAAGGAAGATTTTTCCATTTCTGTTCATTTTCAGCGCTCCATCTGGGCACAGCCTCTGCATTCTTGACTTTGCCAGAGACTCTGCTGTTATTGGTGCAGTGGTACCAAACCAGGCACTGTGGATGCCCTAAAGCCAAAGGTGACCCCACTCCCCAGGCCACAGCCACCCCAGCCTAGGTAAGGCATCATCTGTTCTTATTTAATTTCAAGGAGCCAGATTGGCTCTCTTGAGCACCTCGGTCATGTTCCTCACAATGGAGATATATTTCTAAAATAACCACCTGGCTCCCTGAGTTTGCACTCCTCATTCATTGAGCATCCCACAGAGCATATCCATTCTCCAAGAACATCCCTTTCTGTTCAAAGCTTCTTTCTCCTCATCAAACTCTCTGCTTGGTGCACCAGGAGATGTGACCTTAAACCCTTGGACGTGGACACGGCATCTCTGCACTGAGAAAAGGATGAAATGCAGAACAGTTTTGCCTAAGTTGAACACATTTTGGCTTCCCAGTTAACACCACATCTGGATTTATGCCAGACTGAAGTTACAATACATGTAGACATTACTCACGAGAGGCAAGGCCAATGCTTGAAAATAACCTCAAAGTTACTGGCAGAACAAAGCCTATTTTTTCCAACAAAAATGACTTTGCTAAACACATTTGTGTTACGTGAATTTGGAGACCATGCATGAAAGTCACAGAGGCCTCTCTCAAGTTTTGACTCCACGATGAATTGCATTCCTCCTCCTCCTCCTTTGGCTTCAGTACGTAGTTTCCCTTGTGACCTGGCTGGAAAATGTGTGGTTGCTGGAGATGCTGTTGGATTTCCTGGTAAAGGCCAGTCGTTTCTTCTTCTTCCTCCATGGCAGGCACAGGATGGTGAGTGTGGAGAGGAAGATCTGGCGGAAGTTTGCCGACACCAGGTTGTAGAGGATGGGGTTGATTGCTGAGCTGACGTAGAAGAGGACATTTGTCAGCATGTAGAAGTAGTGGTAGAAGTTGTAAAGGAAACTGGAAGAACAGATGAAAGACAAAAATCTGAGTGAAGAACTCAGTCACAAGGGTGAGAAAAACATGAGCTGCTTTCCAGCTAACCTTTCTAGGCTGCAAACATGAGCTTATCAGTGGTGCCTGGGCCACCACAACCCATCTACATCTCCAGCTGGAACTGGTCAAACACGGATCAGATGCCTCTGTGAAGATATTGCCCCACTTACCAGCAGTTAGAGACTTATTTAAGCCCTGGATCCAGACAGGATATTTACCTCATGCATTCATTTTTCTTTGGAAGTAGTCATTCTGGAACCCGAGAAGCCAGATGGAGATTCGCTTCTGTGTCATACATACACATTAGCTTGACTTTTTTGGCTGCAGTTCTGATCTACAGAGGTTGCAGAAGAGCCAAACTCCAGGAACAGATGCAGCTCTCTCCTCCCTCTGGCAGTGAGAGCAGCATCAGCTCATTCAATGGGTCCCTGGGTTGGGATTTGTCCATAATGTGGGACAGCATTTTCTGTTCTGGGGGCAAGCTGATGATAGCATGCTTCTGAAACACATCCTAACCACCACAATTTAATGTTTTCAACTAGAACTTGTTGAAAATGTTTTATTATCTTTCATGCTTTTGGGTATATCTTTCCTTGGGCCAACTGAAAACAACAGCCCTGAGCTAGTAAAGCATTTATAAACATCACGGGTCTCATTTTCAGGAAGATGTTCCTCAGGATCATTTATCTTGGTGAAAATTGCAGACCCTTTTTCTAGTCTGAGCAGTGTCTAACAAAAGATAAATAGAAGAGTGCTGGACTACCTTGCCCATCCCTCCCCCTCAGCACTGCCAAGGACTGCACGGCCCATTCAGTTCTTACAAACAGAGTTTCTCTGTGTAGTTGTGAAGAATTAATATTGGAAACATTTCTCTTCTTCAGGGGCAAGGCACATGTGTTTATAAATTAACATGCTAAGCTGCTGCAAACTCTTGGTTAGCCACCAGACTGATAGTTCAGTATCATTCTGTAAATTCAGTGTTTTCCTAAAATTACTCATGGTCTTAAAAAGAAGAAAAAAATATTATGTGAATACAGCCACAATGCATAAATTCCCACTAACTGCAGACAGATTTCTCTACCCCTCTTGCTCAAAGCAAATGCAGTCATCACATAATTGAACAGTGCCTTAACAGCTTTTCATATAGGAAAGCAAAGGAGAAACAAGAGTTTGTCCCAGTGTGTGCCTAGAGCTCTGTTTTCATGACTGAAGATAGATTTTGGATTTTACTGTGGCTGGATCCATAGTCCCATTCAGTAGACTGCTATATCCTAATTTAATACATTTTGAGTCTGGAATTGATAGAATTTTAGTTTTTTATTGTTGTTCTGCTTTTTGGTATTGTAGATTTTTTTTTTCCTTTCCCTTGAGAGCAACAGTCCTGGTCTCAGGGAGAACAGGGATGTAATACCATGGGAGGAGACATGAGAGAGCATCCCTTGGCATCTCAGGCTTCCTGGATGTGTGTCCCCAGACAATGTTAGCTCTTAATGACATATTTAAAAATAATAATTATTTTGGTGGCTGCTTTGCTGAAGAGCCTGGCCTGTTGCCTGAGAAAGGAGCAGGGGGTGCCTTTGCACATCTGTGAGCAGCGCACGTGTGTCCGTGCAATTATCCCGGAATTCTCTGACAATCTGGGCATTTCCTAATCAGCAGCAACTGCTGGCATTTCATTTCGATCCACTCCCTGCAAAACCCAGTAATTAACCTGGCCCAGACCCAGTAAGTTGCACAGCTATTCCCCCACCTGTGTCATCTCCCCTGTCAGAGAGGAAATGTGGCCTCGTGGAGCTAAATTGTGTGCTGACAGGAGCTGCTGCATCTTAGGGCTGGGGATCAATATCTCTGGCACAGAGACTGAAATCCACTCTGGATGTACCAACCCCCCTGTCCAAATGTCATTTCATCAAGGGCTGCCAGACTGAAGTCTGTGGCTGCAGCCCTCAGGAGGAGAAGGAGGAGGAGGAGGAGGGGCTCATGATGCCTTTTGGTTCAAAATAATGCTTCCTGAAGGATTTAAGTAAAACAAAAACTCTTAATTTGCCTGGCAAACACTGAGACATCCAAAAGAAAAAAAAACAAACCAAACCAAAACAGCAATTAGGTTTTGAGCCTTGAACCCCTCGGCTGGAGAACACCTTTGTTCCCAGATCCCCACCTCCACCTCCACACCTGGGGGTGCCCTGGCATCCCCAGCCCCAGCCTGAGCCCCCAGCCTGTCCTGGCACGGGGGGCCCGTGTCCCCAGGTTGTGACTCACTCTGTCCAGTGGCTGGAGGGGACATAGCAGAACATGAGGCGGCGGATGTGGTAAGGGAGCCAGCAGACCACGAAGGCAATCACCACAGCACCTGCAAGGCAGGAAAAAAGCCTTAACTTTGTGAGCAACTCTCCATCAGGCTGAAAAAGGGACCTGTCTGCTTGGGTTTAATTGCTGTAACTGTTTTCCTGCAGCCCCACTTGTTCTTGTATTGCTGTAGTGCAAAGAATTAATAACCCTGAGGGACAAGCAGCCTGCAAATGTCTGTAAAAACAAGCAAAACAGAAGTAATAGAGAACAGCACTAAGCACTGGGGCAGGGACATGAGGAACAGCAGGAGGTAAGATGAAGGACTGGCCATGCCTAGTTCCTGGCTCAAAGAAAACTCTGTTTGCATCTGTGTTTCACGCCCTTGTGGCACTGGGTATTTTGTCCATGGTATTCACAGAGACAGCTGGTGCATGTTTTCCATCCAGGTAGACAGGGAGCCAGGGCCACTCTAATCCCATTAGTTTGTTACGTGGAGCCACTGGCCATGGGCCCCACAGTGCTGAGCATCATTAAACTGCTCTTTCTAGTGGCAGGGCTCATCCTTTCGTTCTACATTTGTGCCATACCTGAGATTACAACATGTTTGGGTCTGGACTTTGTCATAATAAAAATGATCAATTAAAGGGTAAGCAGAGAAAGACACTGTTGCTTTTTTCCTTTCCAGATTCTGAGGGATGTCAGACAATGGAAAATAAAATGCAACAACTCTGAGGCATAAAAGTGCTGTTGATAGAGTGCATTTGTCAGTCTGGATTAAAAAGTAGATCTATCAGGCAATCAAGAGAAAGATTTGTTTCCTTTTGTAATATACGTTTTAACTTCTGTATGGAACAGCAGTATTCTGGCAGAATCCTAGCAGGAAATAAAGAAATCTCAGTTAAAACATAACACAATAAAAGGCAAGAAGAAAATAAAGACTAAATAAAATAATTAGGTTAATTTTTGGTCCCAAATTTGCTCTACAGACAACAAGGGACGCATCACTCTTGTCCTTTATGTGACCTGTAAGGGGCTGGGAAGCAGCAAAGCTCTGCTCCAGAGTGAGGTGCCACACATGCAATGTGGATTTGGCACGTGGAGCCAAAGGCTGGAGGTTTTTCTCTCTTGGGATTGAAAATATTTATGTGGATATGTCCCAAACCCAGACGCTGTCATCCCACAGGGACCATGTTGTAGCTCAAGGAGATGTGTTTCCCTTGGATAATGCAGTCCAGGAGGAATAAGTCTAGCTGTGGCTGCATCTCCCCACCACTGATGCTTAGCTAAGAGGCACAGCAGAGCAGAAATTAGAAAATCCCTGGTGTCCAGCTCCCTACTCACACCCTACTCCAACTCCATGAGCTCCCTCTCTCATTAAACACACAGCTAACTGTGGAGAAGGTTCTATTCCATGATGCATGACTGCATCTTCCAGGAATGCTGCAAAAGACATTTATCCAATAAAGATTTAAACAACTGAAGGGAGATGTTTTGGAAAGAAGGCTAGAGGGTCTGTTTTGATTCTCTTGTCCAAGTGAATTCATTTTTTCAAACTGTTTTTTGGCTGTTCTCTGGCCACAGTGATCACAGATGTAACTCATCACCAGACAGCCTGCAGCCCTTCAGATGCCATCAAGTGAATGAATTTGACCTGTGTCTGATCCTTCCCTGAAGAGCTTTGATGGGACTTTGGCAGGAGAGCCCGTGCATGACATGTGGCACAGGAGAGGTGGGGACATCTCCTGGGAGCTCGGTGGGAGCGTGGCTGTGTGCCTTGTCCCTTTACATTTCTCAGCACTCACTTTTGGCCACATCCAGAAATCCATTTCACTGTCAGATGGACCTTTGGTTTGCCCTGGCTGGAGCAGTCCCCCTGTGATTCTCCAGGAGATCCCTCCCAGGGCTGCAGGAGAGGCAAAACTCTCCAGCCTCTCCTCCTGCATCCGTCAGCCTCGGGCCAACAGAACAAGCCAACATCACAGCTCCAGCCCATCTGCTCTCCCAGCGCCTGCACAGCATTAGCTGCATTTTCAGGCTGCAAAAGCAGCTTCCCAAATGGCTCCCAACACAGGTTCATTCAGGCACATCTTGATTCTTGCAGAAACCTCCACACGCTGGCACTTCTCAGCTGCTCGGCCCTGTGTGCAGCTCTTTAGGAACGGCAGGATCCGGATTCTTTCGACAGCCAATTATAAGAATCTCACACATCTGCTTGTTAAATTTACCAACATATTAAATGAAAGTGGTTTTCTCCTGGTAAATGATCTCTGCTTCTGCTGCTCAGGCAATGCTGTGCCAAATAATATGGATCTATAGTAACAAAAACACATATTGAGAGAAGTATCTGCTTAACATCAGCAATTAAGTAATCTGTGATAATTCTGTAATATCACATGCAATCACTCTGCAATTAAATCTCTATTAAACATGTGAAGTGCACTGGAGACACTTATGGTCTGATTTGGAAGTCCCAGCTGGGTGACACACTGTGCAGTTCTGTGCTGCACAGATTAGGAGATCCCGACCTGAATTTGTCACCCTTAATCCGTATGTTTTCATTTTATCATACAAGGGATCAAGCAGATTTAGGGTGGCAATCCTGCCCTCCTGGGTCCTCTCCCCTGGGAGGAATATGAAACATGAGACTGTGTTAACTTTCACCTAATACAGAATGAAAATTCCCTTTTCTCCCAGACACCTGGTTGCTTTTCCTGCTGTTTTGTTCTCCCTGTCAAAATGGTTGAACTGTGAAACAAATCCTGGGCAAACCGTCGGCCAAAATGATTTTTTATTGGTGTTATGAGCTCCTGGGATGTGTTCTTCATCATCAAAAGCTTGACATGTGGGTTTGGTGGAGTAAGAAGGAGCAGATCAGCCTGCTGGAGCTGAGCACTGCAGGGGAAGGGTTTGACTCAATATGTGATGGTGTCACTGTCCAGGATGGTCTCTGTGAGGTTGGAGATTTCCTGCCTTTATTTTTTGAACTAAAAATAAACCAGACACATCCCTCACTTCTAATTAATTCAATAAGGTTCTAATAGGAGCAGAGCTGCTCCGTGAGCTTCTGATATTTCCCATAATTGAGCAAATGAGGTGCCAAACCTCAAGGCTGGGGAGTGGATGTGGGACCCCAGCAAGATGACCCCACTGTGCCAGGGGTGGCAGGGAATGATCCTCCCACCAATGTATGCTCTCATTTCCCTTCTAAATCAAACTCCCAATTTAAATATGTATTAAACCATGAATTATTACATCCTGTGTTTTTCTATTTTGTCTTATAATGGCTCTTTTCTCTGCCTGTTTGAACTGCATGCCAAGGAAGAAGGGGAGAGGAAGGAGGAGTGGCAGAGGACGAGCCCTGGTTTGTTTTTCCTTCAGGAAGTCCTGCAGAGAGAAACATCAATTCTGACTGACATCTTGTTCATTATGAGGAGATTTAAACTGTGCCAATCTCTACTCTCAGACTAAACTGGACATGGCAGCAATCCTGGAAGTTAAATTCTATTAGATCACACTGTGTATTTTATTTTGCCTTGTGTGTATCCTGGGCTGAGGCTGAGGAACTGCCCTGCTCCAGGAGCTCCTCTGGGTTAGCATGTGCAGGGGGCAGGGTTAGGGTTAGGCTAGGAAACCCATGGTTTGGCTGGTTTGGCTGAGCTCAGGAGTGGGCTCAGGAGGGGTTTCCAGCCCTCATCCCTTGGTGGGGCCACGTGAGGTTTGGAGTGACTCAGAGCCCTGGGACAGCGATGGGTGAGGAGCCACAGCCGCTGACTCACCCGGGAGCTGCTGCGGCACAAAGCTGGGCTGGGCTGGTGCTCTCCTCCTCCTCCTCCTCTTCCTCCTCCTCCTCCTCCTCCTCACTTCATCTCCTGCAGCCCCTCTGGGATGCTGAGTCACAGCCCTCGGCGAGGGTATCCCTCTGTCCTGTCCTCTTTTCTCCAGGAGAGGCAGAAAACGGATGCTGCTCCTTCCTATAACCACCCCTGCTGCTGCTAAGGCCTCCAGAGAGGCTCGGATCCATCTTCCCTTGATAGTTTTGTCCAGACTATTTCAGCCAATTTATTTCTTTTTCTCTGCATTGGAAGGGGAGCTGAGCCACATACAGATGTGGAGCAGCACAGTGGAATTCCTGAGCAAAGGCAGGAGCTGTTTGGGGAGGTATTGGCTCCCCTGAACAACAGCTCTCAGCTTTTTCTGTGTTTCAGACTCATCCCCAACGCTGCCCAAGGGCTGCACACCCACCAGATGGTACTAATGAGGTGTACAAAAGGTTATCAGGCTCGTGTCAGGGTGGTTTTTGGAGAAACAATCCTTGTATATCCCAGTCTCCTGGGCTTTATGTACTTATTTAGTTGATGCCATCACAAGAGAACCTCTCCCCAAGTGCTGTTTGATGTGAGAGGTGGTGAAAGCGGGCACTGCCTCGTTAAACCTCGAGGTGCTGTTTATACTAACATGATGTTCTACCTGACAGGCTCTTGGCAGTATTTATATCAGCAGGCCCCAAAGTAGGGATTTCAGGAGCCCAGTAAAATTAAAACTACTTATGCTGGTATTTGGGTCATAAGGCTGTGAATAAAGGATTTCCATAAAAGTCAGTAACAATCAGCAGGGTTTGGGGACCACCAGCATGAACCAGGAGTACTCAGGAGAGCACAGGAGAAACTGGGAGTAACAGTGAGCTCGAGAAGTCCTCAGTTCCTTTAAACACCACTGAAAACACACAACATTTGCTGGATACAATCCCCTAATTCTCCTGAATGTATGATCAAAAAAACTCAAAGTTCTTTATTAGTGAAAGTGAGACAGCACAGTGAATGGAAAAACCTTTTGGCATTCAAAATCAGCATATTTCACCCAGACTATATTCTCCAGTCCTGGTTTTTAATGGCTTCAGATGACAGATTTGCAAATAGATGTGAATTCTTGCCCCAGCTCATGCCAGTGGTTAAATCATCCCCTGGCACCAGTTTCAACCATAAGGAGCAAGGCAGAAAATACAGATTAAAGCTGGCCCAAGAACAGGCACTAGCAAGTAGCACATCACTGCTGTCCCAGTGCATACTGGGGTCTCTTCCCAAGTTTCCTTCTAAGGTAATTATTCCTTTGGAAATTAGAGAAGAGGTTGCTTGATTCCATTTAAACTCCATTCATGCCATTTCCCCTGGGGATGTCTGAATGTCTGGAAGAGAAGGAAGAAGAAAGGAAGAGAATTTCCCCTTTGAAAGGTAGAGAAGGATCCCATTTTATCCTCACCAGGTCCAAGTCTCTTTCTATTTGGTGAGATCAGGTGTAACCTGAACTGGCTTCCTCTGCAGCCCTTTTTTCTTTCCCCTCCAGTTCTGAGTTTCACATATCCTTTGTTCCTCCCAGAACAGTTTCTGCTCATCAAAGGGAGCCTGGAGCTGTATTCACTGTTTCTGCACTGACTAAAGCCCTGGCCAGACTTCATGTTTAGAATCACATTAGTTAACTTTTTGAACACTCACATTGTCACGGCTTAACACCTGCGAAATCTGCTTTCAGGGCATGGCCAAAGCTGGAGTTTTCTGCAGAGATGCAGCCACAAGAACCTGCAATTCCTGCAGGAATGCTGTGCCAGGCCCAGCAAAGGGACACATCTTGGGAGAGGGGGAAAAAGAGACTCCCTGCCCCAAGAGGTGCAGCCACCCCTGGTTTTTGCTCCTTGGAGGGTGTTTATAGAGCACTCTGATGCTGCTCGTTTTATCTCACTTGGCAGGCTGCAAAGTAAACCTACAACTACAAACATCTCTGGGAAATATATACAACTGTTAAATAGGTAATTTATCCTCCCAAATTTCAGTGTGACACTTCAGCTGTTAAAATCAGCTTCCACTCAAGCTTAATGCCACAGGGGTTTTGCTGAACTCTACTTGGAGTTGCTCAGACTTTTTATCAGAGATACAAACTGCCACGAATTTTGCTCCTTTCTTGAAAAGAAATGATTCATGAACAAATAAATCTGCTTTCCTTAGAATATAGGAATTATGAAATACAACTGTTTAAGGAGTTTTAGACTGGTGCTCTTCTGTGTATTGTGACTGCAAAGTATGAGCTATTCCTGTCTGTAGGCTGGTTAAACTAAATCTCATGGCAATATTCTCCTCCTGAAATGAATAACTCAGACTTGGAGCATTGGTGAGGAGAAATGAATGGACTCTTCAAAGTATTTGTTCAGAAAGGGAATTATTAATGCACAAATTAATGCAATACATGGATACATCACTAATTCTTGGCCTTTGTCTTGTATTACTTGACGAAATGCAGAGGCTCCAAAATAATAATTTAAAAATTCACAGACGTTCAGTAAAAAATGCATCTTGATTTCATCTGCTAAGAAGCATTTTACTGAAACATCACCCAGCCACCTGTGGGAGACTGAAGGATATTCTTTTAATTGGCTAAACCTTTAAGTGCTTTATAATTGCTTTCACTAAGCAGCTTCAGTGACACAGCAAACGCTACCTGGAACTGATTACATTTTAATAGGCTTAGCCAACGTCCCTTGCAAAGCCTCCCCTTGATGTCCATCAATTTGTCTCAATGTCGTTATCAGAGCTCAGCTGTGCCATTCAGTAACTCCTGCCTTCCTTCCATCCCCGTGGGAATGATCTGACAGGCAGCCAGGAGGTGCTGAGGGCTGCCTGGAGAAGGCAGGGGGTATCAGTCCATGCCACAAAACTGCCCCCTTCCAGAAGACATTTTGGCTGAACAGAGCTTTCATCCTGAGCCAAGCTCAAATACACCCTGATTTTTGAGCAGCAGAGAGAATTGGAGTTGTTCAGCCTGGAGAAGAGAAGGCTCCAGGAAGAACTTGCTGCAGCCCTCCAGGGCCTAAAGGAGCTCCAAGCAGGCTGGAGAGGGACTTGGGACAAGACCTGGAGTTACAGTACAGGGGAACATCTTTCAAGTGGAAGAAGGAAGGGTTAGGCTGGATATCAAGAAGAACTTCTTCTCTGTGAGGGTGGGGAGGCCCTGGCACAGGGAAGCTGTGGTTGCCCCATCCCTGGAAGTGTCCAAGGCCAGGTTGGACAGGACTTGGAGCAGCCTGGGACAGTGGAAGATGTCCAAGGTGTCCCTGCCCATGGCAGGGGTTGCAATGAGTTCTTTAAGGTCCCTTCCAACCCAAACCATTCCATGATTCTGTGATTGTTCTGGTGTGTGTGTGTGTGTGCATGTGAGTATTTAAGGATTATTGAGAATTTTATTAAGTGATTGGCATATCAGGCTGTGCAATCAGAAAACGCTCACACTTCTGTGAAGCATCACACAGCTTTGGGAGACTCAGCACTCCAGGGCTCCAACATAGCCAAGGGATAGCAACACAAACTGTGGTGGTTTAATGGAAGGAGTTGGATGGGTGAAGGAGGGTATGAAATCTCTTGGTGGAAGGTATATTTAACAGCAGAACTGGTTGCCCTGATATCCTCAGTAAAAAAGCTGGGAAGCTGCGAGTGCCTGGAGCACTCTGAATTTGAATCCTCACACCTGGTGAACTCTGACAGCTGAGAGGGAATTACAATCAGGAATCTCATGCTTACTGACTTAATGAGTTGGCTCTCAGGCAACAGGCCTGACACATTCCTTGGTCCTGATCACCCTCGTTATTTTGTACATGACCACAGTCAGACAGAGCCAAGAAAGTACACAAATGCTACCATAAGGGAGGAAAATGCTGCTGTGGATGTTTTGAATGAGGCTGTTAGCCTGGCCACTTTTAGCTCTTATTTCAATGTAAACAAATACTTAATCTCAGTACATTTGGAGCAAAAAAGTTTTTTGCTGCTCTGATCTTATCCAACAGCTCTGCACACCATGAAATACAAAAAATTGTTTTCTAAGCACTACTTTTACAAGTTCTGAAACATTTCACCCTTAGACCTAAATCATCCTTCTCTGTACCTCAGGCCAAAGTTCACTTTTGGAAGTGGAAAATACTTTCACCCCCATGATGCTCTGATACTTTGCCAGCAGTTTTATAAGGGGGGACAAGTGTCATTTTTCTTTTCCCACCTTCTTCCACAAGTGAGCCCAGACTCTGTTAATGATTTTGGATGTCATGGATGCCAGGATAAATCATGTGAATCCTTGTGTATTCTTTACTACTTTTCAGACAGCTCAGAGACTTGGGTTATTAAAATGCAAATAATGAGGAACAGGTGACAAAGGTGTGAATCAAGCACCTCCAGTAATAAAAAAAATAATAAATCAGTTTTTTGTATCTGAAAAACTGAAATGCACAGGATTTCACTCCAATTTGCTAGATAAAGAGAGCATTTCTGCATGGTGGAATGAATCACAGACAAAAGTGAGGGAGGATTTTTTAATTTGCTGGATCTTCCTCAGCACAGAAATGCAACAAACAGCTGCCCTCTCATTGCCTTCCCAGCAGGGAGGGGAGCTCAGTCCTGCTGCCGGGGTGGCCCTGAGGAGATGCCTGGAATGTCAGGGCATCCCTGTGTGGGGGGGCCCCGTGGTCCCACATCTGACCCACTTTTGAACCACCTCAGGCTCCAGACTGAAGCCCTCACTTTTGCCAAATATTTTCAGCTTTTGCAGGACACAGCAACCCCAAAAATTTGCCTGGAGAAGAAAAAGAGGAAGCAGAAGAAGATGAAAAAGAAAATTATGCTTATTGTTCAGAAAGTGAAGGGTTGTTTTTCAGTGCCTCAGAGGAGATCTGGACCTGTGGGTGAGGGGTGCACTTCCTCCAGTGCTGAGGAATGCCAGATGTAAATTTAGGTTTCTCTGCTATTATTCATGAAGAGCTCTCTCTTCTTGATGATCAAAGAGGATCTATACTAAAAGGAGAGAGAGAGAGGTGTGTGAGGTGGTGTAGTACGAGTGAGGAAAGGCAGCTTCTCACTTCATGGCAGCAGGCAGAAGTGTTAACAACCAGAAAGGGATAGCAAGGAGCAGAGTCCTGGTAGGCTCTGTGAGGAAGCAAGGCTCCCTCCTCACCCACCCCGGATAACAGTTCATTGGGGTGCAGAGACAGTAAACAAACACAGTCCAACAAGATAACTGTGGGGAATTTAATGTCCCCTGTGTTTTTCTTTCCTTTTTCTCAGTAGGTGTTTCCTAGTTGGAAGCTGGGATGAACACCTATGGCACGGGCAAGGAGTGCTGCATGGGATGCATTCCTTGTGAAAAACAGCTGGAAAAATGTCATGGAGGCTCCTGGTGCCTTCTCTAGGGATTTCTCTCATTGGAAACCTGCTCTGAGCCAAAACACTTCAAATACCAAGGTGCCCCATCCCTGGAAGTGTCCAAGGCCAGGTTGGATGGGGCCTGGAGCAGCCTGGGATAGTGAAAGGTGTCCCTGCCCATGGCAAGAGTTTGGGACTAGGTGAACTTTAAGGTCCCTGCCAACCCAAACCCTTCTAAAAACACCAGAACATCAGAAAGCTATCTGCTAACAAGTTCTCCCCATCTCATGTTTAAAACCACTATGGGCATTCTTTGTTAGCTATTTTGGGTACCATTTTTGAGCAGCTTTTGCTTTATCCTCTCTAAGGTTAAGCTACCAGATTCCTTGGTCTTTTCCTCAGCTTATTTAATCAAGACATCCACTATTCTGCAGTGCAGCTCAATTCCTGAGTGTGGGATCTTTTATTTAAGCTCTGTCTGAACCAGAGCTCTGCAGAAAAAGAGAAGTAATGAAACAACACAAGCAAGGCTTAAATTGCTGTCAACTAAATCATTAAAATGATGGGTTGGCTTTGCTATTCCAGAGTGAGCAGGTCTGCTTGTTAGCTTTGCAAACCAACAAGCAAAGACAAAAGGAGAGAACATTTTGGGTGAAAGTGTTTTTCCAATTTCCACCTGTTACCCTTGAAGTCATTTCCTTAGACACCGAGGGAAGGCAATACTCACGCAGGACCCTCACGCCGTGTTTCAGGGCTTGCACTCTGCTGGGCTCCATGGACATGCTGAGCATGGTCTGCTGCCCACCAATGGTGCACACCTGGTTCTCCTGGGCCGCCTGCTTGAACATCACCAGCAGCTGGTTGGCGATGATGGTGTTGAGCACGGAGATGACGACCATGGGGAACACGAAGGAGATGAAGGTGTTGACCTGCAGGGGAGAGATGGGGCACAGTCAGGGATAGGAGCAGCAGGAGGTTGGGTTTTATTTCTCAAAGCAACAGGGGAACAGCCTGCAGTGGAAAGATTTCCCTCCTCTTACTCAGCTGGTTTTGAAGGATTGTTGTACAGAGGGAGAGCTCAAATGCTGCTGACGCAGGTTCATTCATGTCGGTTGACACCCAAAAAAGGCAAAATCATTCGTAACTGATGACGTTCTTTTCCCCTTTTCAGTGCAGTTCATTGCCAGAAATGTCTCGACTGAAACATGCCATTGATCTTTTCATCTCACAACCAGCAGGATGCTGCTTAGCTCTCATCATGCATAGCGTGACTTCTAAATAACAGTGTGTTATTGTCTTTTTCCTGCATTATGAGACCTCCTTGGGATCTCTTTAACTATCTTTTTTTGTCTTGTGTCTTTTCCTTGTGGATTTAATGACAGTGTTTTGTTACCTCATAACTACATTAAATAAAACTTGTGCCTTAAAGGATTAAAATTGATCGGAATAAACAAGTGGAAATCGTAATGTTTTTAGTACAAATTATTTGATTACTACAGTTTTGATGAAATTAAATGGAGGATCAAATTAAGCAGTGATTGAATCAAGTAGAACTCACAATCCATGTCAAATGCAGGGAAGCTTTTGGGCTGTTTAGAAACCCCAGTGGAACTGAGCTTGGCAAAGGGCAGCTGAGGGAAACAGAGGCACGTGTAGGGTTTCCCTGCACATCTACCATGGTGGGATGAGGAGCAGCTCTGCTGAGCCCAGGAGCTCATCCTCTCTGCTGGATGGCATACGAGGAGACTCAGCACATCACTCAGCTGAGTGTGGAACAAATGAAAAGCCCTTCAAGTTTTTAGAATTTCAAAATATTGACAAGATTTAAACCATGCTGCAAATCGCTGTGAAAGCAATTGTATTAGAAGTGATAAAATGACAAAAAGATGAAACTATGAAACTCAAGAGGGAATCTGCTCAGTGGGAGGGTTCCCAAGGCAGGCTGACTTCTTCTCCAGACAGTGACTTATCTTTCACCTCAGTGATGCAGGACACACAACAACCCTGCACTCCAAGCCAGTGCCAGGTCCCTCTGCAGGTTGCAAAACCTCATCTAGAGAGAGGTGCTCCATCTGCTGGGATGGAGATATCCCCTCTCCACCCACCCACCCCTGCTGGATCATCACCACCATGGACAGGGTTCTCTGTACACCTGTGTCTGGTGCAGATTTGTGAGCTCTGTGCTCTGGAGGGATTCAGGAATGCTGGAGGTGAACGGGAATCACCCAACCACATCCCCAGGATGCTGCAGGGCATCCATAAAAGAAATGAGCAGCACATAATCACATGGCAGCAGAGGCACACCAGAAGCACTTCACTTTCTTTGTCCATAGATCTGAAGCAGAAACTCTTCTCTTGGTGAAGACAGGCTCTGTGGTTGTTGTTGCCCAGGTTTCCTTTGGATGGATCAAGCCTCTGTACAACTTTGTGCCCCAGAGCTCAACGTGTTAAGCAAAAGCATCAGCTGGGTTTTGTCTCTCTCCCACATGGTGAGAACATCCTCTCCCATTTCTGCTGGTAACAATAACAGAGCTCCTCAAGGGCTGAGTGAATTCCTAGATACACCCCACCACTACTGCTAATGGCCTCTTTTATTAAGTATAAAGCAGTTTTCTAGGCTTCTAAAAGATCTCACAGCCTCCTGTATATAAAGAAAACCTATCATTTGGAGTTGCCTCCACAGGCTAAGACAGATCATTAAGCAGTAAAGACCAACTATTTAACCCTTGCAATGCAGCCAGGCTGAGCTGGAGCACATAGGGGAGAAATGATTGCTCAGATTTACCAGGTCAGACTAAGACATGAGCCCTGTAGCTCCTCACTCCAATTTCTGTGGCTTTAGCTGCAGAATGCCCTTCTTCTCCCCCACTGCTGAACAATGTCTGCACATCAGGAAAATGCAGGACTTAAGTCTGGAAATGTTTCACTCTGTCACCTGTGACTCAGGATTTATTGGTTTTCATTCTAAAATTTTGCCCTAGCTGTAAATTGCACTTGCTTGATACAATTTTGTAGAACTCTAAAAATCTTTTCCAAGCTGTCTTAAAAGCCTTGATTCATTCCATAGTTGCATTGTGAAGTCTTTTAAAGAGCTTATGAAATTGGCTAGAATAGTATTGACTTTCCCTTTTAGGAATTGTTATGGTAAAAGTGGGAATATTGCATAGTTTCCATAAAAGGCTATATTTAAAGATTTTTTCCCTGCCTTGATTTGTAGCAAAACTCTCATATATTAAAAAAAAAAAAAAAATTGAAAAAAAAATCAATATTTTCCCCAGCAGCAGAATGTTTTAATTTGTTGAAAGAATTATGAATAATTTGCAAACACAAAGTCCCAAAGTACATAAGGGCTAGAAAAGCCAATTTTCCTAAGAAAACCCTTTATATTCCCTGTTTTTCTGTTGAGCTGCTTGCTGGGAGCCCAGCACACTGTGCACATCAGTGCAGCAACACCTCATTTTCAGGTGACTTTGCACGCTGCTGGAGCTGGTGCCTCCAACAACTTTTCAAAGTCAGTGGAAAATTTCCCACTTGCTCAGGAGGAGCTGGTCTGGGATCCCAGGATTACATATTCAAAAGTTCAGGAGCAGGAAGACTTGTGGAGGTGTTTAATGGGATTTTTTACAGTGTCTCCAACATCAGTGGGCTAAAGTGGCTACAGCTGTGAGTGAACACCCATGGGAGCCTTTGGAGCTTTATAGCTCTTCACAGACTACTCTGACCCCAGGAAGGAGGGTTTAAAGAATGTGCAGGCTCATTTTTGACCTGCAAGTCTCAGATTTATGTTGGCTCACCTTGGAAAGCACAGTCTGTGTGATGCTGGATCTACACTAATCCTGTGTTCAGGTTATTTGGGTGCACAGGCACAGGGGTCTGCCCTCATCTCTGCTCCCACCAAGCGTGGTTCAGTCTGATTGTCCTCTCCTTCAGAAATGATGTGTGAGCCCACCAGAGCCCAGCACCACAATGGGCAGAATGAGCTCAGTGCAGGAGCCCAAAGCTCAGCCCTGGCTGCCCTCTAGGCTAAAAACCCCACACAGACACAGCACCACCAACCCCATGACTGTGCGCTAAATCCTCATTAAAAAAAAAAAAAAAAAAAAAAAAGAAAAAAGNAAAATACTCCAGTATTGCAATGTTTGCCAGTGGCAGGACAGAATGGAACACGTGGAACACTAACCCAGTCCCATGCTGCTGTCACTGCTGGAATCAGTGCAATCCCAAATGCTGCTCAAGCACCAGCTGGCAGCATCTGTGGGAAGGGATTAGACCTCAGGACCGAATTGTGTTTTGTCTGGTACGTATCAACCTTCCCTTCCAGCACTGCCTGAGCAGTGACAGCCAGAGACCCAAGCCACTCCCCTCTGGCTGTGCTGAGCAGGACAATGACAGCACAGGTGTCACCTGAGGGTGAGCTCCCAGCAGAAACCTCTGCTGAGACCCTGAACCCCCAGAGGCACAGCTGAGGTATCTGATCACCTGATGGATGCCAGGATGAGGCAGAGACACCTCTGTGACTCCCCAGTCCTCAGAGGTACCACACCTTCATTGTCCCCAGCGTGGTGACAATGACCTTCCCAGCTCCATCAAGGCCAGCAGCCCTTGGGGTCCTGCCCTGCTCCAGCACTGAGCCTTCTTGGGTCTCTGATGACAATCTTCATCCCACCTTTCTCTTGGCTATCTCCTGCCAAAGGTGATTTTAATATGAAATAGGAATTATCACCATTGTGCAGGGTTTTGCAGGACACAGGAGATGGAGCAAAGCTGAGGATGGGGCCTCATATGCTCATGAGAAGATAAATGGAAATTTGTGGGAATTAAATCAGACTTCTAGAAGGGAAAATGATGCAGTTATCAGCCTCACAGTTAGCTCAATGAAAATCAAACTTTGTGTGAGACAGAGAATTCAGCCTTGTGAGTTTTGCTTCTTCCTTCCAAACAAGTGTGGGAGAGACACGAGGGAAGAGACAGCAAACCGAGGGACAGGAAAGCAGAACCCAGTTCTCAAGTTTGTGACTCTTCCTAAATCTTTTACATGGAAAACTGCTCCCCTGGCTCTGCTGAGCTTCCTGCTGACATGGTTCACTTTGGCCAAGTCGTCCCTCAAATTATTTGACTGTGTGGTTTCCCTGGGTTACCAGCAGCCATCAGCTCCCTCGCAGCTGTGATGGAGCAGATGAGCACAGAACTCCACAAGGAACTCCCCAGAGGGCTCCAACAAAGTCCTGTAAATCAGAGGGTTTGCAAAGATTTATTCTTTTGTGCTCCAAGGTGACTGTTGGAGGAACACAGGTTCAATGATCACTTTGGAAAAAGATGGGGTGTGGATCCCTACTACAAGCCAAGACTTTTTTTTTTTTTGTTAGATATATCTGAAGGCAAGGAGGGTAAAATTTATGAGTATTACACCTGTTTATGGGTCACCTTTTTTCCCAGCAAAACTCTATCACCTGAGCCACTTGCAGCTGAATGTTCCCATGGTCCATCAGCATTCAATTTTGGACAGGCACAGAAAAAATGAGTGAGGTCTTGGAGAACTGGTTAAAAACAAACACATTAGGCTAAAGGCTGTTCTGGAGATACAGTGACAAATTCAACACTGTAAGTGTTTATGATAAATACAGCCAAGAATCAGAACTACTCACAACATTTTAATTGAAAGAGTTTTGATGAGAAAATAGAAAATGTTCCAATACTGAGAACATAAAAGATTTTTGAACACGGGTCTTGTGTTTTCCCTCATGCCTTTTTTCCAGATAAGTAAATCAAATCCCCCAAAGCCAGTGGAGCATGAAATGCTGGTCACAGCAGCAGCACAGTGTGGTGCATCCCATGGAGCAGCAGCTGGGGTGCTCTGCCAGCAGGATCAACGCCCCTGGAGTGGACATGGGGGCCAGCTGAGATTAAGGGATAATTTTAACCCTGGGTTATGACAGGGATTTTGTGTCAGAGATCAGAGATGTTCCCTTGTAGCCTGATAAATGAGGTGACAGCAGAGCCAGATCCTTGGTCTCTGTCAGCTGAGCCTCTCCAGGGACACAGCTCCCTCCAGCAGTGAGCTGGGATGCCCAGAGTGATTCTCCCCCTTTCTTTCCAGGGTTGTGGGAAGGACAATTAAAATGGAGAGAAGTGTGGATGATGACAAGTTGGGAAAACCTCATTTGTACCCACTAAGCTTCTGTCATAGCTCATTTCCCTGTGCACACCTGGGGAATGCTGTGAGGTGGCTGCAGCCTTCCTGTTTTCTGCTGGAGAGGATTCTCAGTGCAGAGACTTCTGGGGAAATGGGTGATAAACCCCAAAGGAGCTGAAAACTGACTCAAGAGGAGATGTGTCCTTGCTGGTTTCCTGGAAGTGACGAGGGAGAGGACTGAGGATACAGCACATCATTTGATTTGTGGTTTTGTGCAGATCTATTAAACCACAGAGCCACATTTTAACAACATACCACATTCTGGTTCACCTCATTTCCAATGGAAATGGAAAGTAAATTATCCTCCCCCTGACTGTGGAGGCAGTATTGTTAGCATATGTCAATCAGGGAAGCACATTCTGCTACAACAACATTTGGCTGCCAAAAAATCTTATTTGACTAAATGTACTTTACAAAATTACTGGTTATCTCACTCAGTAGCCAGAATTAGCATTTTTTAAACCAGCCAGTGGATAATTTCAGCTGTTAATAAGCACAGTACTGCATTCCAGGATACAGCAATCTGTGCAAGACAAAACAGGGAAGGGGAAGGTGCATCGTGTTGGGATGCCAAAGGGAGCATTTGGCAATGGCACTCGTGTTTGATGCTCACAGGATGTGTCTGATGAAAAAAACCATCCACAGGTTTTTTTTCCTCTCCAGTAAATAAATTATCATGTAATTAACCCCACCTTTACATTAGCTCTCCAGCTTTCTGTGCCAAAGTATCTCATGATTGTCAGGTAAATGCCATTCCTTAGCTACAACAGGGCAGGAGAGGTTAGTGTTTGTGAGTGATAGAAGAAAATAACCTCTGCTTTTGGAGCCAGTAACTGGCACAGGGAAAAGTGTGGAAGCTGGACAACTACAGCTTAGTAAGGGAATTTATCTCTTCTGGAATTTTTTGAGGGGACCAGTACTGCAATGTGTTAGCTCTGGTCCTTACCTTGGATGAGGGCATCCTGGTATGGGAGCACAAATGCTGGGTAAATAGGAATATTTGGCCAAGTGCCAAAGCCTGTGTGTGTATTTGGAGCTCTCCCAGTGCATTTGAGCAGGAGCTCGACCTTTACAGGCTGCCAGTTTTATCTGGGGCAGGTTTGCCTGTCACGCTCCATTTCGGGTGGCTGCTCTCTCCAGAGCCTTGGCAGCGTGGCAGGGGTGACACAGCTGTCACACTCGGACAGAGGCTGGCTGCTGACCTGGGGGGGTGGCACTCTGTGCCCTGTGCAGACACTTTTGGTGGGTATGATGGAATCCTGCACCCCTGCAGGGTCCCCTCACAGCACCAGAGTGACACAAACCCCACTGGGGTCAGGCATGTGGAACAACCCTCCCCTTTCCTCCCAAAGAAGGTCAGGATGCAAATGTCTGTGTAGATCCAGGATATAATATCCCATCATTAGCTTAATGAATAATCAAAGACAAGATACCAAAACCCAGTTATTATTTTTCTCTTTGCAGCACCCTGAGAATTGCCCACAAAAGCCTCTGGTTGTTATGTCCTGATATACCCTGTGCCTCTTCTACCCAGCTAGAGGAGAGTTCACATTCCACACACATTATCCAAGGTAACAAAGTGTGGCTGTGTGAATTGCTCCGATCTCACTCCAAAGAGCTCCCCTGTTCACCCCCTGGAGCTGCAGGAGCTCAGAGAGACTGAGGAGCACCTTCCCTGTGCCTCAGGGAGACCTTTTCAAATTCGCTGAATATCAAGCCCAGACATTTCAAAGAAAGGTTAAGATGATGTAAAATGTGGCTCCCAGTCACAGGTATTGATGTCAAAATGTTTGATCAGCTCTGGGTTACAGAGGCAAAGCCTGAAGCCAGGACACAGCTGTGTGGGGACACGGGGGTGGATGGCAGTGACAAGCAGCTGAACCTCAGGAGCTGGGACAGTGATGAGAGTGTGAGCATGAACACAGACACAAGCAGCACATCCAGAGTTTTTCATCCAGGGGAAAAAATCCCCAAGAAAAGCCTGGAACACAGGCTCATCCTGTCCAGTCCATTGCTGATTAAATAACTCAGCAGGTTTTGTTGACCTCAGCTGGCATCAGCCACAGGAGCTGGAATTGGCCAAAACTCTGTATTTCAGACCTCTGCAGGAGCCCCAGCTTTATCTCTGCTTTGGATGTGGTCTGGGAACAGGAGACTGCAGGTACTGGTGCTGAGGTGAAGAAAGAGAACAGATAAGCCTGAAGATAAATTATCAGATGGAACTTCTGGATGTTCTTGAGTCACTGGACGGGTTCCTGTCCCCGTGCTGCTGCTGCCCTGCAGCCATTAGTGTCAGTGAGGCTGGAGCTCATTAACTGCACAGCAAGGACATGTGAGCATCTGCTCCTGACACATCCACTTACTTGCTTTACTCACTGAGGGAAAACCCCTCCAAAGACAACGCAGAGGATAATGCACAAGACTTGTTCTCGAGCTCTGGCTGCTCGATGCTGTGAAGGAGTTTCAGGTTTTGTATTGGTAGATATTTATACCAGAAGAAAATCCATGTTACTGCAAGGCTTGGGGTGGCAGACTGCAGTCTGTGCTGTACTTGGAGATCTACAAGGTGCAAGTACCTACAACCTGCTGCACAGCAGGAGGATGTGGCCATGCCCAGGGCAGTGGTCCTCTCCTCTCTCTGTGCTGGCTGGATGCCTCCAGAGCTGTCTCCAGCTGGATAACAGCAGCCATGAACTCTTCCAAAAGGCTTAATTTAGCTCTAGCATTGAGATCAGCAAGAGGATCTGCTTAAACTCTGTTTTCATTAGCATTTTGTGTCTGCTCCACAGTAGTGATGTTTTCCTGGCTTCTCTCCCTAGATCTGTGGCCATCACAGAGAATAACCAGGCAGTGTGGATTAAGGTTTTAAGAATAACCAACATGTACCATTTTGGAGCCTGTGTGTGGTCCCACACTGATGAACTATAATGGGAATGCAGAGCAGCTAATGATGTTGAGAAGTTGAGTTAATCACATACTCTGCAGGAGTTAATCAGATACAGAACAGATGGAAATAAATTGTGCACTGACAAAAAACATCCATCATATCTATGGCAAAAACATTCCCATTCATAAACTTCCCTCCTTGGAGAAAACATTTGTACATAAAAAATAACATCTGATGCAGAACAACTTAAATGGGCCTCTTGCTCATGATGGGTTGGGAAAAATGTCAGAGCACTGAATAATGGTGGCATTCCTGAGCATGACTGAATACCTGAAGGATCATTTAATCTCATTTCTATGCATGGTTACAATGCTGTGGTCTGAACTATTTTAAGATTTATTTATTTATTGTAAGTAAGAGCAAAAGATGTGATTCATCCGTAAGTGTTTCATATAAATCTTATTATTCCCAATTGTACATAAGGGTAATACCTAAATATTGAACTCCCTGGGGACCTCAGAGCTTTTCATTACCTCCTTAAATGCCAGAGAACCTACTCCATTATAACTGTTTTTAAGAGAAAAATTCTTCTTTTCCTGGTCTTTGGCCATCAAACTCAAACTTGAATGGCTCTGCTGATTCCACCTTCCAAAGAGAAAGAAAAACTGTGAAATTCAGGAAATCCTGGAAATAATGGACTGGAGAATAGACAAATTGGAAGGTTCTGAGGTTTACCACTGTGCACTTGAAATGCCTTGTATATCATGGATTCTCTTAATAAAACTGAAGGAAAAATGTTTATTTAGAAAAATGGAAGAGTAATCATAAAAGCCCAATGCCAAGGAAAAAAACCCAAAACCCAAATAACCCAAGTTCTCTCTAGGATTGAGCTTGATGAAGATGATGAATTTGGGGCCTTTTACATCTCACTTCAGTTAATTTAGGGCCTCCTGCCACTGATTTAGGAGGGATATGTGGAATTTTAAAAGGAAGGGTTTTGGTATGGGACAGCTGCTGCCTTCCTGTACCTGGTCAGGGAGGACAGAAGAAGAGACAGAGCAGCAGTGATGATCCTCCATCACATCATCATTAACCCAAAGCTTCAAATCCTCCCCAATTCCTCCTTCAGGAAATCACAGAATCACAGAAAATTCTGAGCTGGAAGGGACCCACAAGGATCACTGAGTCCAGCTCCTTCCTTCTTCGTTTCCTGTGACTGGTACAGTGAGCTACAAGGTAAATGAATTCAATTTACCCAATTTTGCCTGCAAACAGGAATAAAGTCAATTCATATGCTGTCACTTTGCTGGCCTCAGCCTTGCTCCTCAGATCCATTGCATTATTTAGGGCAATATTTTTGGTTGAGCAGAAACTCAGTGAATAATGTTCATGCTTTTCCCTTTGAACACACAGGTCTTTGGTACTATTTCCCCCTCACCCTGCCCAGCAGCTGTGTTCTACTGAAGGGGAAATGATACTTCAAATGACAGACTGGAAATACACTTTAAATAACTTACCAGTGCAGTTGGATTTCAGTTCTCACTATCTGCTGGTATTTTGGTTCCTGCCTGTTTTTGCCAAAGGGATATTGCCCATTGCCTTTCACAAGATATTTGGGTTTCTCCAGCTCTGCTACTTGTCATCCCTCTAAAGAATTTAATAAATGTTCATACAGTGCCTAATGCTCCTGACAGCTGAGTAATCCTAATCCAGATTTTGCAGTTATTTTCTGCTTATCTTCTTTTGGTTCTTCTTTCCTACTGGGTTGCACAAGTTGTGGGGGCTCACAGGGTGGACATTCATCCAAAGAAATTGTCTGCATGGTGCTCCCTGTGGAGCAGACTGATGCTGATGTTGAGTATGGCTGATGATGTCCTTGTCAAACCCCAGGAAATTTCCTGTGTTCTTCACCACAACTGCAAGTGCTCAGCACATCTGACACTCCTGTGTGGCTTCTGCAGGAGGGGCAGCCACCACAGCCTTAAGGACAGCACAGGACAGTGTCTGAGGGCACTATCACCACGTAAATAACTCACAGCAGCTGATTTTGTGAGCCAGCATCCAGATCCTTGCTGCTCTAACCTGTGCATGCTATTCCATTCTTCTTTGGTTCATGCTTGGGATAGCTGTTGTCATGAATGAGACTGTTATGCTTGGATATTTACTCAAAGACAACATCAAGAAAAATATTCAAACCCTGGTGACAGCCAATTATCCCCCAACTTCTCTTGTTCTGGCAATACTGAGTCATTTCATCCCTCATAATCAAAATGGATGCCTTTTTCCCACATGGGCATGAAGTCACTGGCAGTGGCTGTTTTAGGATTCTAACTGAACAGTCTGCTCTAGCAGGGGAACAAAGCCAAAGGCACAGGAGCATAACAAGCAAAGATTTCTGCCTGTGAAGAGCAGCAAACAGCTGAATCAAGTGTGTCTTTCTTTCTTNTTCCCACACTCTCCTGGTAGGTGGATGATGACAGAGAAACCTGTGGGTCTGTTTGGCTCACGTGGTGCTGCCAGAGCCCAGTTTTACACTTGCAATGAGTGTGTAAATGAGTGTGTAAATGAGTGTGGAGCACTCAGGTGCTGGGCTCCCCTCTGCCACCCCTGTCCCAGCCAGGTCCCTCTCAGGGGACAGGGGCTGGGTGGGCAAAGCTGCAGTGGCCCCTCTGTCCTGCCCTGTGTGAGGAAAAAATGAGGATGCAACCAGCAGCTGGCTGAGAGGAGAGCAGAAACTCATTAGAGCACAGGGTAATTAATAAATCAGCTCCATTCCCCAGGATGGTGCTGAAGATTTAAGATAAAGACTTTGTTATAAACAGCCAAGGACTACAGCCTTCAGCCTGATGCATGAGGTACACACTGCAGGAGGATCCAAAGGAAAGTTAATTTAAACAAAAACCCAAAAAAATGGGAAGAACAAATCATTCTTCTATTGAAAAACACGTTAGACCCAATTCAGAACAATTCAAAGGAAAGTTAGGTTAAACAAAAACCCAAACAAATGGAAAGAAAAAAATCATTCTCTTATTGAAAAGATACATCAGACTCAATTCTGGTTTTGCATTTCTGCCAGGTGAGGTGGAGGTAGAGGAGGGTAAGAGATGCTATAATGTCTGAGAGACAAGTAATGTCATCACAAAAAAAATTTATCTGTTGAATTAATTTCAGGATCAATTTTTCTGAAGCTTTTTGTAATATTTCACATATGCTGAAAAGTCTCATTAATACAGCTGGTAAAATAACAGCTTGTCTGCTTAAAGTAATTAGTAGTTGACAATTGGGTTGAATTTTAAATCCATGAGGAGCTTTGGTTAGCACTAATAAATGTTGATTAAGGTAGCAATTAAAATCTAACAATCTCTCTGGGGGTCTGAACTTAAAAGCTGAAGTTTGGAACATACCTCAATTTACAGAGAAAATGCTACAGTTCCTCCCCAAGCTGCTTTATTAAGCTGTGGCAATGTGGATTTTTATTTCCTTTCTTATTTTGGGGGGTTTTTTTCTTTGTTTTTTTTTTCTTTTCTTTCCCCTTTTTTATTTTTCCCAGTTTACACAAATTAATTGCAGCCTGAAGTAGTGCTCCACAGCTTGGGCAGCCACCCAGCACCTCTCCTGGCTGACATAAAGACTTGGGGACAGTGGTGACGTTTAGCAGAGCGAGGTTTGAGCTTTCTCTCAGGAAATGCTGTAGGACCCTCTTGTCCTCATTTCCATGGAAGTCCTTCCCAGGAGGCTGTACCTGTCTGTCCCTCTCCCCATCAGGCTCTGAAGTGGGCTGGAGAGATCTCCAGCTCTCCTCCAAGACGTTCTTCCTCGCAAACACAGCCAAGAGGGGAGGTCAAGCAGCGCTCATGCCTCCCCTGCTGCTCCTCAGAGCATCCCATAATCAGGTGATTGGATGAGCTACCAAGGAAAAGTATTGACTAGGCAGTGTCTTGAGGAAGACAAAAATTCTCATCAAAAATTCTCTCTCTCTGTTGCACTTGAGTGGGGTGAGCAAGGCAAATCACAAAGCACATTTTGTTTATAGACCTCTATACTGATTTATCATCAAGGCACTATTCATGGAGGGCTCAGGTTCTCTGTGATCTTACTTAACCTGATGCAATTTTAGTCACTTCCCTGCATTTTTTCTAATTTGGAAGTCAGAAAGCACATTTGTATTTCATGGAGCACCTCCTTTATAGTGGCCAAATCCTTTTGGTTTTTTTCATTTTGCTGTGGGCAAGACACGAACTGAACACAAAACCAGATTTGTCTTTTATCACACATTAGCTCTGCATCACCCATGAATTACATTGTTTTTAAGATGAATGCCAGTGGGGGAAAAATAGGAATACAATGTGAAATGGGAGCACCTTGGTCCTCTGGTGCTCCTGGGAGTGTGTCTGTACTTCTGCTCTGGCCATGCCACTTAAATCAACAGCCTTGTCATTATATTGTTTTCCAGGGCTGCTCCTGCTGACTTTGGGAGCTGCTGGAATGGGCTCCTTTTCCTGCAGGCTGGAATGTTAAAAATAGACCAGCAGAAAATTTGTGAACATTATGGACAAATCCAGGGAGTGTTCCTGGGGCAAGGCAGGGAGGTCAGAAGGAAACTGGGTCCCTCTGACTTCCCAGGGCTCCTGCTGCATTTGTTGGCTGCTGCTTGGTCCTGCTCCTGTCCCCAGCATCCCCAGCATCCTCAGGAGATGAAACAGCCTCCATCCTGATCAACTTCTCATTCTGGGAAGGACCTTTAATAATCAGCATAATTTTTAGGTGCTTTCTTAGCCCAGCCTGTGTGATCTGAGTGTGGCTGTTGGTTTCTCCATGGAACTGTGTGTTTCTGAGAACATTTCCTGAGTCCATTCACTGTTAAGGATATTTACAGAGAAAGAGAGCTGGAGAACTGGAGATGTCAGGAGCTGGAGGAGGAAAAGGAATAAATCCAGAGGGTGGAAAAAAAGCCCATTCACTATCAGTCAATGTGTCTATCACTTTTTTTTCCTTTTTTTCTTCTGTGTTGTAAGGATGAAATACAAATGGCTCAGAGAAATGTGGAAAGGAATGCAAATAAAAGCTTCATAGCCAGAGACATTCAGAGCTCTTTTTTTTCAGAGGAGACTTAAGAACTGGATGAAATTGTCCATTTCCATTTGAGTGAGCAATTTCCATGCCTGAAGCTTTGGGACAGGTCGTTTTCTCTGCAAGATGGACACAAGGGTTGAACCAGCTGGGAACTACAGCCACAGAGGGACACAAGGGTGAGCAATGGTTTGGGTATCTTGGCACTGCAGTTTTGGGGTTTTCAGGGAAAACAGCTGCTCTGAGAGGGCCCCCAGTGGACACAATTCATCCTGGACATCTCCACCCACAGCCAACACCACCCTGCACATGGACCCACCTGTGCTGCAATGGGCACTCAGGGCTGCTGTGGAGACATCACCTGGGGTCTGGAAACACTATTGCATGGAAAGCCATGAGCTCCTGAGGAGAGACCAGGGTGATTATTCATGCACAGGCTTTCAGACTACTTGAAAGGGCCTATTTAATATTTTTACAGTAATACTATGCACTCTGCTGCTCTTACAGTAGAATTACAGGTGTCATCCTGAAGAGGTGTGTGTGGGGGGCAGGTTTTTGGAGAAAAGCCATTTTGCCAGGGAGACGAGACAAACAAGGGGCTGCAGAGAGACCTGGCATCTCCAAGGAGCTCAGAGGATCTCCTGGTTTCAGGCTGCTGCCCTGCCCCCTCGCAGAGCCATGAAGATAAATCAGCAGGGAAATACTCAAATGGTGGGGACAGTATGGAAGGACACGTTGGATCAAGGGACATGCAGAGGGAGAAACCCTAAATCTAGCACAGGTAGGGAGGAAAGCAGGTGTGAGCCATCTGTCCCTGGTGCAATGTCTCTGCTGGCCAATTAAAAGCCACTGCATTGAACAGGTCAGGTCCTAATGAGCTGTGGGTCCAAAGCCTGACTGGGCAGCTGGAAGACCCTGTAACCCCAAATCCACATGGTCTTTCAGAAAATGGACCCAAGGCAAAACAGATCAAGGAGGTCACAGCTCTCTCCTGCAAACCACAGCACAGGCAAGCCCTGAATGCTTTCCCATTTCTCAAAATTGATTTTCTTTTTTCCAAATTAAAGTACAAAATGAACATGTGAGACCAAATGCTATCAGAGCAGACTGCAAATGAGGCTAATAGGCCAAATGTCAGATTTGTTTCTGCTGAGGAGTCATTACTGAGCACAGATTTTATGTAACCTGCTTTGCTCTAAAGCATAATCCAGCCAGCTAATGACTGTCATGAGAAAAATGTTTTGCCTGTGGAATGGCTTCTTTGCTGTTATAAATTTCTCTGGACCTTACCCCCAAAGGTAGAGGTACCCACCTGGCTGTAGCCAGCATTTGAGGTTGGCTAAAAAATCTGATGGATAAGGGAAGCCTGAGGTGCTGGGTTAAATAATTCCTTGGATTCTGTATGGAGCAAAGGTATAAATTGCTATTCCTCAAATCAAGATTCTGATTGCAGCTTTAGAAGAATCTTTAACCATTTCCCCATGGTGGCTCCAACTCCTGCAGCACAATTCACAGGCTCTTAATAGGTGGGTTGTTTTTCAGCTTTACTTTTCTCAAAACCACAGAGCTCCATGGAGGAATGGCTGAGAATGTTGACCTGGAGCAGGTATCAGCTTCCAATGTCCTGACTTGTGCAATGCAGGAAATCTCAGGTCCCCAGTAACTCATGGTGCTGTCCAAGGCTCTGAGCATGGCTGTTGGTCACATCCCCCTCTGCTCACAGAGATGTTGCAGCTGCTGTTGCTGGCAGTTACTTACACTGGCCTTTGCTATGCATTAACCAAAATAATTTCCTTTTTGAAGCACAAAAATTTCAGTGCAAAAATTGCTGCTTTTATCCCTAAGGCAGGCTGCCCAGACACAAGACTGTCTCAGGTAGGAACCATTCCTGTCCAAACAGTTGTGCAGGCAGATTCCTTGCAAAAGAGGAAGTGATTTAGCAAGATGAAGTAATCACAGTGTCATGAATGCAACCAGGATTTCCCTGTTAATTACCTCAGCGTTAATTAAGGGACCATTTTTTTATTAAAATTAATTCTTATCTTTTAAGAATGTATCACTTAAAAAGGGGATGTACAGAAGTGTTTATCACTGATACCCTAAGATGCTAATTTCCAAATGTTATGGCTTGTAATCAAGTTTAATTTTCTGACTTACCCTCCAAAGGAGAGACTTTACACCAGTTTTGACATTTAAATTACCTTTGATTTGCAAGTCCAATACTGCCATAAATATTCATAGCCAAGAATCGACTATTTAGCCTTGAATTTTTTAATATTTTTAATTCACTACTAAAAACCAGCTCCAGAGCCAGCTGAAGGAATGAAATGAAGCAGATTTTCTCTGTAGCACTGCGAGCATCTGGCTCTGCTACCCAACACTGAACCGACTCATCCACGCTTCTGCTTGATGCCGCCGAACCAAATTTGACAGTGAAACCATCCTTTGATTCTTTCCCTTCCACCTCCTCTCAAAAAGCTGCTGTGAGGAGGGGGCTGCTGCTGTTGTTTTGGCCTGTGCCATGTCCAGCCCTGCACGGGCACACAGCAAGGGCAGCTTGGGGCAGGGCAGCTGCTGGCACAGCTGGTGCCACATGCGGGGCTGGCACGGCTGTGCCCGGCCTCTGCTCTGGGCAGGCAGAGCATTTGGGCTTTCACAGCCACACAAACACAGCAGCTCCACTGCTGTGGGAGTCAGAAAAACAGAAACTTCCCCAGACACTGAGGGGTTTGATCTGCAGCCTTAGAAGAAGCTTAGATTAATATAAAAAATACTAAGCAGAAAAATCATGAACGTTTATTTTTGTAGTTGTGGGTGAGAATATGCCTTAAGTAAGTGAGAGACTGTACTGATGAGATGGTGAAGGGTTATAATGTAAGGGTGTGGCTGTATGGAGTAAGCTGAGAGTTTAGAAGTTAGAAGCATCTGTGTGCATGTGAGTTAGAAGCCCATTAGATAAAGGCATCTGCAGTGCAGTAAAAGAAAGTAAAGGTGATAGGTTAGAAAAGCAAAATAAACCCTGTGGCAAATGTCTATTGGGTTAGAAAGTTCTATATTGCCTTGTAACAAAAAAACTTGTGACTACTCTTGAGCTATGGCCAGATGCTTGCCCCTCTAAAATCTCATGGCCTCCGAGATTGATGTTTATATGAGCAATAAATCCTTCTTAGCTTGAAAATAGCCCCATCCCTTCATTTCTAGCAGGGACAATGATACACTCACCCTGAGCATGGCCACGGGGAGGACAAAGCCCAGCTATGCCAGCTGAAGGAATGCCAGGCTTGGGGGGAAGGAGCCTTTTTGGTGCTGCCTGGCTGCGACCCTGGGAGCTCACTGCCCCTCCCCTGCCCAGGGTGACAGTGTGCCAGCCCTCAGCACCTCGACCACAGCTATCCCAGGTAAAGGCAGCAGGCTCCAGGCCGTGGGAGGATCCCTGTCCCCTCTGGCAGTGACAGCAAGGTGTCCCCTTGCTGCTCTCCTGCAGTCCCCATATCCATTCAGGCTTTGACACAATTTCAGTGGCTGAGGAGAAGGCTGTGCTGGGGGCTGGCAGCTCTCAGGGGTGGTGTGCCAGACTCCCTTCCCCTTCCCTGAGCAGAAACCCAGGGGAGAAGCAGAAGAGCTGAGATGCTCTAGCCCCTGCCCTTGTTGGTGGGGGCCTCTCTGGTGGCCAATTTCTGTCTCAAAATGTTCTGAAGATGCTCCATTTTTTCTCCAGCTTATTGTGAAAACATGGGTCAGTGTGGGATGGGAAGAGGGGCAGGATCAGCTCAGATGTTGAGCAGAGGGCTCTGAGAATCCTCAGATAGAGCAGGCAAACACCTGCACACATCAGTCACAATAAAGGGCAAATTGGCTTCATAATGAAACATTCTCCTCTTTTCAGTGACTGATGACTTCTTCAGGGTTTTTTTTTTATGTCAGGTACACTTCAAATGAAATTAGTTTCTCTAGTCTTTTTTCTTCTTGCAACAATAAGGCAGGGACAGAGAAGCAGCACTATTACTAGCCATTTCTTAAAATAATTTCTAATTGTAAAAGGCTAATAAAAATTGAGATACATTGTGACCCTTTCTGCCCTTAAACCAAGGAATTTATTTTAAGCATAAACATCTACTTCTGAGATGAGCCACTGCCAGTGCTTTAACTAACACAAGATGGACTTTAACACTGCTTTTATGGCATGTTAGATACCCCCAGCTCACCTCCACCCCAGGGACAATAAATATGTGCCTTAAATGTTCCTCTGCTGCTGCCAGGAGTGTCCTTGGCTTCTTTTGTGGGCATCTTTGCACCACAGTTACACTGAGAGATTGATTTTCTGATATATGACCCAGGTGTCTGCTCCTACCTGAGATCAGAGAAGGTGCTTTCCCAGGAACTCACCCAGATCTTTACTTTGTCTGCTTGCTTTTCATTTCAGTTCAGTATTTTAATAAAAGGCATTTTCTGTACCTACAAAATAATAGTTCACAATGGGTGACAGGCTCGCTTCTGATATTATTTACCTCTTCCATTTGAAAAGGAATTGCTTGCAGTAAAGCCCCATTCAGTTTGGATCTGAAACTCCAAGCTTTGAAAATGTGGACCATAGAAGATCAGGGATGCCAATTTCAGGTCTGTTTCTGCCAAGAAAACCTGAAAAATGTAATTATTTGTTGGGGCAATGTTCCCTCTGATCAGAGCCTAGGACTAAATTTAATCCAGGACAGCAAAGGCCTTCCAGATTCACTTTCCATGAAGGACCAGACACGAGAAGGATGAGCATCAAAACTGGTGAAATGAAGCAATTCAGCTCTGAATTGTTCACAGAAACTCCACAATGGTGAGAGAAGACTCATAAGAAAACCTGGACTTTGTTCTCCCAAATAACTCATGGCAATGTAGAAAAGATGATCCTGTGCCACTCTGGTAGGAGAAAAGACATGACAATGGCCTGAAACTTCTTGATTTTTGATTCAGTAAAATCTGAGAGTCTTTTAAGTGACAAGTTCTCATAAATAATTCCATCTAATGGAAGATACTTTGGTAATTGCAGTATTTTAATTTCAACCCTTTAAGTGCAGAGAATTCTCATTAGCACTCAGCATTCAGGTACTGCAATGAATTTTCATGGAGAAAGAGTAGCATACACAGTGCTGAAATGGTGGAGCTATGATGAATTTATGCATCATTTTATGGACAAAGACATTAAGTGATTCATTAAGTAAAACCATCCATTCCCTTCTGGGTAGGAGAAAGTTTTTATTATTCCTCTTCTTCAGGTAAATAGAGGCAGAAAATTACTAGGTCTGGCCTAAACCTCTTCTTCCCAAGCATTTCCACAGTGACTTTCTCTGGTTTCTAGCAAGGTTTATTTATAAATTAAGCCTCCAAGTGACCTTGGAGAGTCTGACTTTCCATGCCTCAATCTAACCCCTGTGCAATATTGCCTTGACTAAAGGCAATAAAAACATCCACAGGGGAGCTGAAATGCCAGGCTGGCAGACTGAGTGCATGAATATTATAAATGAATGAAGCAAAATTTGGATTTCAGGACAAAAATGTGCCTTTACACCAAAGCAGAGAGAACTGGGCCTTGTCATGGTAGTTTAGAGGAATTTGCAGTATTTTGGAGAAGTGACTCCTCTGTTGCTGAGTGCTGCCAACTCGGAAACCGAGTAATGGAAATTAAAAAATCCATGTTCTCAATTATTCCACTGGCACTGGAAGTGCTGAAGGAGGAGGAGGGATATCAAATAAGAGTGTGCAAGAACAAAAGTTCTGGTTTCACACTGAACTCTGAGCTCTTGTGTAGCAATGACTCACAAAGTCTTGGGCACGCAGCACTCAGCAAAGGTGACACCATGGGCAAAGGAAAAAGAGTCATGGCACACTTTCCTCCTAATTGTCTCTTGTCTTTTAATTGGTTTCAAAACTAGATGTTAGCAAGGAGACAAATGCTGCTTCCTTCATGTATTCTGCAGTTAAATGCTGGGAAAGGTAAAGCACTGCAGGTAAACCTGGTGGGAATCACAAACTCACAGACTGGTTTGGATTGGAAGGGACCTTAAAACTCATCTCATTCCACCCCCTGCCATGGGCAGGGACACCTTCCACTAAATCAGGTTGCTCTGAGGTCTGTCCTGGTTGTGAACATTTCCAGGAATGGGGCACCCACAGCTTTTCTGGGCACCCTGTGCCAGGGCCTCACCATGTGAGTTGTTCCCTCCATTTAGGCTTTTTATTTATGTTGAGGTACCAGCTCAGAGAGGCATCACTGGATTTTGTTTAAGATAGAAATGAAACATTCTCAAAACTCAGCTCCCTGCTGAGCTGCTGTTTACAATCAGCAGGTGAGTGATGGAGACAAGGACAGTGACCAAAGGCAGGATTGAGCCAGCCCAGGGAAACTGCAGAGCATCACTCCATCACTGCTGCAGATGTTTTCCTGTGGGGATGGTTAACACACACTGCTGCTTCTTGCTCCGCTACTTACAGCTCTCAATCATTTCACCTTCTATTTCCTGGCTCTGCTTAAATTGGAAAAAATGCTACAGTGACAGGTCTATGGCAACTTTGACCACTTTTTCAGGTTCACAGCTTACACAAGGGAGCTGAGAAGGGCAGGTCCCTCCTCACTCAGCCCAAGCTTGTGGGCATCCAGCTACATGCAGGTCACTGCAGCTGCACTTGCTACGAGCAGACAAAGCTGTTGCCTCTGCAAAAATCCCGTTTCAGTGTAATTATAAAGATATTTTTGCATGAAAAAAGGTTGTTTGTATGAATACATGCAGGGACCAGCTTTAATTCTAAAGGTAAAGTTCAAACCTAACTCAAGTGTGTCAAAACTTCACAGGTGAGGACCTCTCTGTTGCTGCACAGGCATTCAGAAATTCTGCTTTTCTGCACAGCCTTTGGCAAAGCAGAGATCCTACAGATGAAAAAAAGGGATTGGTCTGATCTTCAATGATGCAGCCAGTCTCACAACCTGAGAACCAAAATAAAAAGCACAAGACAAACATAATGAAGGAGAGACACCAGCCACTTGAGTGCTATTTGGATTAATGTATTTAGAACAAATTAGAGACCTTATTAAAGACTCTTCCCCCAGGGCCTCTCTGGTCTATACCTGAAATGTGCAAGGAAAAACATTTGATCTTTAGCAGTGAAGGAGCAAAAGCAAAATAAATTTAAAAAGAAAGACACACTGAAGACAGATATTTCAAACAAAATGAATCAAGAGAGAATGCCAAGAAGATTGTGCCTAACTTCTAGGGGACAATTGAAGTATCAGTTTACTCATTTATTATGCATTAATTAAAATGCTTAAAAGAAGTGGAACCTGGCTCAGGGAATGATGAAGCCAAATCAGTTGTGCTTTGACTCATCACAGTGACACAGTGAAAGCTGTACAAAAATATTACCAGGAAGATCTGTTTGGAGAATTTAAGATCTTTGTGCATTTAAGGAGTTATGACATGCTGTTGTAAGGCAATGAAAAGTACAGGGACTGAGGAGATGTGAGAACACAAGTTACAAGAACAACTGGAAAATGCTTTTGTCCTGTAAGAGGTTTCTAATAGTTGAAGCAGTTCTAATTACCTTGACTAAAGGCAATTAGGAAAAAAAAAAAAAAACTAATAAAATGAAAAAGTGAAAGAAATCTTGTGGCCCTAAAACCCTCCTGTACCTGTGTTTTGATCTTTGAATATCTGCTATAACTTAGATCTGCTCTAAGAGCTTTTGCAGTGTGTTTTTGGACCCCTCTGGAGAATGAAGCCTCTAAATTGAGGGTAAACCCCTGTGCTTGTACTTCTGGAGGTCCCTGGCTCCAACTCCAGCATCTCAACCAGTCACTCCACCCCAGAAGGTGGTGAGTTACAAACCTGGGGGCACAGGACACAGCCCTTGCTTAGGAATGCAGCAGTTATGGACAAATAATCTCCTTAACAGAGTGGTGAATTTGATGCAAAATGAATTTTTGGAAGGAAACCAAAAGCTACGTGTCATAGTTCAATATACAGTACTGACAAAAAAGGGGGAAATGTTGAACTATTTCAGCGTTTTCAAATAAACACTTGTTTTCTCCCTAAAAACACTAACATATTTTGTTTCAAAATATTAAATAAGAAAATATGTTGATCTACTACTTTATTCAGAATTGTTTTAAGCTAAAGAAGAAAGAATAAAAAGATGGGTTATAAGCCCAAAATGAAGCAAAGTGATCCACCTCAGCTTGAACTAGAAGCTTAATTTTCTCAGAAAGTGCTGTAGGTTTAAGTTGGTAGCCCCAAATTATTTTTTTTGTTTAACTCATCCCTGACACATTTCTTAATTCATTCTTCTTGGTTTGACCTGAGCTCCTTTTTCTCCTTTGAAAAGAAATTATTTCACCATGAAGCCACAAATCCCATCATTCTCCACGTGCAGAAGAAACATCTCCAGTGGCAAGGGAGGAGGCAGGAGGAATAAAGAGTGCAGCCCATGAGCTCTGGGAGCAGCGTGCCCTTGGGGATCCCCCACCTGCTCTGGCCTCATCTGGAGCCTGCTTACCCAGCACTTCTCTGGGTTCCTGCCACAGCAGACAAGGTCAAGATTTCTCCCAAAGCATCAGTGCTTTTGTGAGCCCAGCATTTGGGTGCAGGGGTTGTGACAGCAAGAAAACTTTGTTTCCAAGCACGAACCACCAGTGCCTTGAGAGTATTTTGCCTCTCCCACCCCCATCCAGAAAAAAACCAAAACCATAGAAATGAAGAAAGTTCATCTAGACTGAAACAAAGGAGGAGGAAACAGCCTGTCCTTTCATTTTGATGGATCTTTCTCTGCAGGGAGCACTGAATATCTTCATTTTCCAGGTATCATTTGGTCTCAGATTAGTCATTCTTGGCACGGGGCATTTTCCAGCCAACAGATTAGGCTTCTCCTACTGGGCACAAAGTGTTTGGATGTTGTCTTGTAAAACAAATAATTTCCTCCCCCTACTTTTGGCCAGAGCAGTGATTACTGCTCGCTGGTTTAGGCAGTGAAAGAGTGGGTTATTCTAGAAAGAATGAAAAAATAAAATAAAATCTGGGAACATTTCCATTTCCCTCAAAGCTTGCTTAACTTGTTTTAAGGTTTTATTTAAGGCACAGAATGGTTGACAATGAAATTATTTCTCTGAGCTGGGAGAGGTAAAGCAGATTGTTACACACAGGGAGAGGGGAACTGACTGCTCTCATAAATAAGTCAATGTGTTACTCCTGCAAGACTGAAAGTGGAATGACAGCTCCTCCAGATGCTGATGCTCTACTTCTCTGTGACCCCCAGTAAACTGAAGTTTGCTAAAAATACCCTCCAAAAGCACACGTGCTCCAGGGCTGCAGAAAGCCTTTGGAGGAGGGGAGGTTTTAGATCTGGCCAGATCCCAGCTCACCCCCTCCATCCCCAGCTGGGCTGGGTCTCACACCTCGGCCCCCAGCTCATGTGCCCAAACCTCCAGGAGCATCCTCCCACGGCTGGGGAGCTTTGTGGCCAGGGAATGGGGAGGGCTGGTGGAGCCTGAGCTGCTGAGCCTCCCCAGGGTGCTGCATCCTGGCTCTTTGGGGAGCAAATTATGGCTCTGAGGTGCAGCTGGGCCATGCCATGGTTTTAATGGAGATTATTTCAAGTTATGTTTCCAGTAGGGATGTTTCCACACATGCCCAGCCTTGCTCCCCTCCCTGCCCTGTCTTGACACAATGAGGAGGCAGGTGATAAAACACAGCAAAAGTTAAAGGCAAGAGGAGATGGAAGCCCATTAAATTCCAAAGCTGAGCTGTGTTTTGGGATGAACATTCCTCCCCTCCTCAAAATGCAACTCGTGCAGACAGTGAGTACCCAGGCAGTGGGCAAGGACATGTCACCTTCCCCTCCTGACACCCAGCAGAGGAAATAAATCAGTGTCATCAGACCCCAGCCTCTTTCTCCCCTTCTTTTGCAATTTGATGTCTGAGATGCATAAGGAAGAGGAGAGAACAAGTGTGACAGGGTAATTAGTGCTGATCTTTACTCACACAGAGAATAAGTTACCAATCAGCCAATCTGCCCTATCTCCTTATTTAAAATGCAAACTAACATGAAGGAAACAATAACATTTTAATTAGATGGAAATAGAAAAGCTCCAGGAGAATGCCATTGTTGCAGTGTGAGGCTCCTGAGCCACATGTAATTACTTTGATGGATCACACACTAAAGGGAGAGTTACACAGCACAGTTTCCAGAACACTTTTTGCACCATTCCATCTCTTTTCACTTTCAGTGATGGCAGCCAGGGACAGCTAGGGTGGGAAATGATTTTCCTTCCAGTGCAGCAAGGACAGCCTTCTGGGAAGCAGACCCAGTCCACACTCCAACCCTGTCTGTTTTGCTTTAAAAAAAAAAGAAGGAAGAAAAGCCTCAGACCTACAAACAAAAAGATGCCCAGAAAGCATCAAAAATGGGGGAGAACATGTAAACCATGATGGAAAGTAGAAAAAAAGAAAGGGAAAACTGGAAGTAAAATAACTCATGAAACTTTTCACAAGTACAAGGATGTGCTCTGAGAAGAAAGGCTGTCACAGACCAGCTCTGATGCCAGCTTGCACTCTGGTGTTGTCCAGGGTTCAGCCTGGTTCCCCCAGACTCAGTCTCAGTGCAGCTTCAAGCCCAAATTTTGGAGAGGCACAGCCCAGAGCACTCAGTGCATCGAGGCTTTCGAGGGGGGGCCTGCTGCCAACACAAAATGTGTCACTGTGAATCATCCACACACCAGCTTCAGACTAAAAACTGTTCCCTGAATCATGGGGAAAAGCACAAATGTTCTGCTCTGAAACAGAAAATTCACTGACTCCTTCTGGAGCCAAAAATAGGGAAAAGAGTTATGTAATTCATTTACTTTGAAAAATAAGCATTTCAAAGTTATCTAAACAGCACTAATAACAGGGAGATCTCTGTTTATTTAATCAGTCAGTTTTTTGCTGGGCTTGGTGCTGGTGCTCCAGGCAAGTTTGTCTCATTCACCTTAAAACAACTTAAACACAAAACTTCACCCAACAGCTGTGAGAGGCTGGCAGGGCAGCAGCTCCACTTCACATCTACATTACTGCCTTAACCATGTGCTCCTAAAAACATCCCAGGTTTTGTTGCACACCAGGTTGTGAGCAGAAAGAGAAGCTGGAAGCATTTTGTGAGTAAGCCTTGGAACAAGCTGTTTTCTTAGGGGTGACCAGTCCACATTTTTTTCACTGGTTTTCTCCATTTCCAGCCCAATCAGCTTGGATGGAGGCAGATTTCTGACAAGTTGCAGCTAGAATTATAAATGAAAAAGCCATGATTATTTTCAGCTGAAATTCTTGTCTCCCTGGATAAGTACTCTACTTCCCTCAGCAGTCTTTGCAAATCTTTCTTTGTGACCAGACACAAAAGCCCTGTTTTCTGTGAGATCACTTATCTCCAGCAAAGCTTCAATGGAATATTGAATGAAGGCATCAAAACTCTGTCAAAACAACCACTGCCACAGCCTGGAAAGTAATTTTTTCAAGGCTTCTTTCTTGATGTTTGCTGGTAATAATTTTCATCAAGTTCATTCCCAGAAAGAGTTGGGGGATTTTCTCCCCATCAGTCTCTTGGGATGCTGGGCACAGCAGTGCCCAAGGCCAGGTTGGACAGGGTTTGGGACAACCTGGTCAGGTGGAAGTTGTCCCTGTCCACAGCAGGGGGCTGGAATGAGATGGTCTTTAGGTCCCTTCCAACTAAAACCATCCTGTGATTCTGTGATTCACCACTGGGGAAGCGGTCTTTGATTGCCAAACCCATTCCTGGGCAATTCCCAAGCGTTGGGACCACCCAGCTCTGAGGAAGGAAAGCAGCTTCACCCCACCCCCTGTTTGGGACTGCTGTGTTTATAAGTGAAGGCAGCCAGGCAGAAGGACTCTTTCTCCACCTGAGTGGTTTCCCTGCTGCTGATGCTGACCTGAGAGGCCCCAGCCACAGGCTGGGTGTGGGCAGGAGAGCAGCCCTGCTCCTGAGTGTGCTGGATCTGGAGAGGAGGATGGGGTCAGTCAGTGGGATGGCTCCATGGAGCATCAGCAGGTTTTCCAAGTGTGCTTGGAAATTTATTAAATTTGTAGGACAGAAATAGAGGGAAATCTGCTAACTATTAAGGTTTACATAGAATCATCGTTTAGCCGTTAGGGAATTTTTCCTAACATCCAAGCTGACCCTCCCCTGGTGCAATCTGAGGCTGTTTCACCTCGTCCTGTCACTCATTGCCTGGGAGCAGAGGCTGACCCTCCAAAGTGTAAGGAACTGAGGTGTGGACCAGCCTTCCAAAGAGGAAAGAAGCCCAAAGCTGGAATGGAATTAAATCCCAGAAGATTTTCCAGCTGTGCTTCAATCTTGTCTCAACAGTACCCACAGGTCACAAGTCAAGATCATCTCCACAGCCTGATCGATGCACGTGGCCTTTTGAGCAAGCTCAGGAAAGGTGTTAGTGCAAATCCACATGGAAAATCAGGCACTGCACCCTGACAGACACAGCCCCAGCAAAGGGCACCTGGCACAGCCACCCTGTGAAATGGGGGGGAAAGGAAGGCTTGTAAATCACCTGAACGAATCCCTCCTTCTCAAAAATCACCTGGAATGTTTTAGGGTTTTTAATGGAATTTGAGAGCACAGCTCTGATTTGGAGCACCAAGGGAAAGCATTGGCTGTCTCTTCTGAATTCAGTGGGGAGGAAGTCAGTCTGTTTGCAGGCGTGTGGCTGCTGTGTGCAGCTCCAGCTGCAGTTGTAGAGCCCCAGTCAATAGCTGCTGTACAGAAAAAACAGTTTTGTTTTGCAGGCACAAAGACCTCTTCTATCCCTACCCAGCAGGAGGTTTATAAAACTGTCATTTCTTGCCCTGTTTCTGCCCTTGCCTCTTTGCTTCTACTTCTTACAGGCTGCCAATGGGTTTTTTATTGCTTTGGGTGTTTTCTTTTAATTGAAACTGAGTAAATTGCATTTTTCCCCTAAATAGTTGATGAGTTTAACAAATTTTTCCATTATTTCATGGGGGGAAAAACCAGCAACCTTTGGAGCAGAAAACAGAAACATTATTTGAACATGGTTCATGCAAGAGCACAGAAATATAACCTCACAATGAGGGGGCAGCTCCTGAGGGCCCTTAAGAGCAACTTTTGCCTGGGCAATATTTGAGGGATGAAGTTTAGCAGAACACTACATGATAGGAGAAAACCTCTGGGGTATGACCAGCGATTTTCCCTTTCCCAAACACACTCTTTTCAAAATGAGCTTTATTTCTGGTGTTCACTGTATTTATAACAGTATTTCTTGCAGAAGCTCCATTGATAACAGGGGCAAGAGAGAAGATAAAAGCAATCATGAAAGGGAAAGACCTCCTGCCTCATCTGCCTCTGATAAAGCCATTCCCTGCAGATCACAGCTCCAGCTCCTTTTAGAGGAGCTCGGGCTAGGCAGGGACAGGGGTGGGAGACTCATTTGCTGGGAAGAGACAGGATTGCAAAGCAGTAAAGCAGCTGGCATCTCATTCTCAAAAATAAATGGCTCCTGCCATGCTTCATCTTTCTTCTCTTTTCCTGCAGGACCCCTAACATTAATATCACTGAGCAAGAGGTCTGTTCTTCCTTATAAAAAAGCAGAGCAGCTCCCCCAGGCACAGCTCTATCCTAAAGCCCCATCCCTGGTTTTAACCTGAAACATTTCTCTTCCTTCCAAGCATCTCCTTGAGCTGCCAGCCTGCCCCTCATGCAGTGGGAATCACCCTGCAGAGGGGGAATTGGGAGAGCAGGGATTGCACCAAGCTGAAACCTTGCTGAGACAGGACACTATGGGAAGAACCAGTGGGACCAGTGGGACCTGGGAGGAGCAGGGAGGGTTTGTGACTGGGGCTGAGCTTGGGCAGTGGGTGCAGGAAGCCACAGCCTCTCTGTTTTGCTGTTATTATCCCCTCTCTGCCCTGGCCCCTTGGAAAAGCCCCTTTCTTTGGGTAATTGTGGTTTTGTTCTCACTGGAAGCACTGCCCTGGGACACACTGTTGGTGACACCCCCATGCTTTGATGAGCTGAGGGAAAATGAACCCATAATGGAGCTCATTTGGAAACTCCCTGAGCTTTTTGCTGCTCCCAAGCAGAGTATTCAACAGTGACACAAGGTCTAATAGGCTTCTGCTGTTTCCTTTGACTCAGAAAATGGCTATTGCAGCTGCTAGTGCTCTGTCTTCAAACAAACTCCCTTTCTTGCTAGATACTAAAGAATAAATGGTATTTCCTTGGCTCCAGGATGCTCTTGGAAAACAACTGTCAGCTCAGGCAGTGTTTCTGGCCGTGCTGCCATTGCACTGACCTCTGTCCAGTTAAAGCTGGGCTGGTTGTTCCCTCCTGATCCTCCAGCCCTGCCCTCGAGCAGCAGCTGCCCTTGGGAGTCTCCTCACTGCTTGACTCCCCCTTGGAGAAAGGAGAGGAGAGGTTTCCCTTCCCCTCTGCCCCAAGAGACAAGCTCTCAGCAAGCCACAAGTGCAGCAGTGACCGAGCCAGTGTCTGTGTGGTGGCACAGGGAACAAATGGCACCACTCTGGTGGGGCAGCACACAGCTTTGGCCACGTTTTACAGCGTGATGTTGGTCACATTTCTCCTCCATGAAAGGTGAACAGAGGGAGGAACAGAACCAAAACAGACACAAACCCTACTAGAAAATTCCATAATGAGGTGCTGGGCCCATGGCATTACACCTGACAAATTCACCAGAAAAGATCCAAAGGAATAAACCAGCTCAGGGCATGAGAATATGTTCAGTATCACCTTAAACTTGGTGAGATTAATTTTCCTGACAGCCTGTTTAAAATAAAAGTGGGTTATATGATTAAAAGAAATAAACTCCTCTCTAATGCCCTATTGTGTGACCAGCAAAAATAACCTTTCTAGGTACTCACCTACCTGGATGTCAGCATTTCCCAGAGGTTTTCATGCCTCCAGCCCTTTTCTTTGGCTGTGGAATCACAAGCAGGTTCTTGGGCAGTGATTTTTGCAAAACAGCAGGCTTAGATATAGATTTCTGGATTCAAATATTGCCAGCACTTGCCTACAAAGCACAGGGCACAAATCCACAGTGTATAAACCAGAGTAATGGAAAAGCCAGGCTGTTAATCTTCATAATGTGCCTCTCAGTGGGGATTTCACTTGAATGTTATTTGCATTAAATATGATACTGAGTGGTGGATATGCAGTATAAATAAATTAAAGGCCATATTTAAGTCAAACACTGTCCCCCTGTTGACTGCAGCCCCAGGTGTGGGAGCTGCTAACAGTGGGCAGTGCAGCTCTGTTCATCTGCATGACCTGCTGAAGGGAAAAGTGGTGGCAAGCTCCATCACTGATGCCCTGAAAAACTCTTTTTTTGGAGAAAATTAACCTGTTTTCTGAGTTAAAGAGTGTCAACCCAAGCTCTCTGAGTGCTGGAAGTATTGTGGACAGTTTTGCTTCCCTCTCCCCACGCCCACACTCTGCTTATGGATTTTCTCCTTAAAGGCTGAGCAGGCAGGAGCTGTGCTGGAGCCTCCCCTTGGGCTGCTGGGGATAGGAGCAAAGAAAATTCAATTAGACTTTCAAGGGAGGAAAAAAAGGACTTATCCCAAAGGAGAAGTGAACTTCTTGGTCACTTTATTACTGCTTTTCCTCAGTGGTTTTCTCTGCTGCAGCTCCTCTCAGCCTCGTGGAACCTCAGGTATTACAGGGCTTTTTCCTGGCATGGTTTGATCTCCAGGCTGTGTTCAGAGTGCCAGGCTGGCCATGTGCCCAGCTCCTCTGGACTGCTGCACTCTGAGACACTTACTGATCAAATTCCTGCCCTTTCTTGTTTCCCTTGCAAGGGATTTTCTATCCTGCATTAGCCAGGAAACACCTGCAAGCTGTCAGGGAGACAAGCCTGAGGCAGAGTTTGCTCCTTGCCTTAGTAAGTACAGTCTATTAAGTGTTTGGGGCATACACAGCTCCCCATCGTTGTACCTTGAGGTCAAATAATCTCTTTATTAGTCTAAACCTATCCTTCTTCTGCCTACAGTGCTTTATCAAACTTGACACACTTGGATTTAAGGAACAAGTATGACAGTGTCACAAGCCCATGACTGACAGCAATAAAAAATGAAACATGGGAAACTCAAAGGACTGAGTTTCTTTTTTTGAATTAAATGAGTATATTAAACTGTATAAATTACCCCCGTGGGGATTAAATGTAAGGTCTTTGCAGGAGGAATCAATAGTGATGCCAGTAATGAGTTAAACTTTCCCAGCAGCTGTGTGAGCTGCATTTTTATAAGACGGTTTTGAAAAAATCATTGAATAGGAGAGGAAAGTGGGTTAATTTCTTATTGAACATACTCAAATAGTTATGGACTTATTAAACAAATTCTCCAAGGGAACAAGGTGGTACGAAAGTCCTGCCACATATTAAGACCACATTTGCTCAGTTCAGCAGTGCAGACATCCTTTGTTCTTGATTAAGTTAAAATTAATAGGATGTGGCATTGCAATGACTATATTAATTAGCTCCTTGGAGTCCTGATCAAAAGTAGGGGTCTGCTGAGCCAGATGTCATCCTGCATCCCAGTGCTCGTGGCAGATCTGCAGCAGGTCCCTGCTCCCAGGTCTGGGTGAAGCTGATAAGGTGATAAACCCTTTTTTTCAAGGTTAAAGGAGGAAGAAAATGGGATGGTTAAGGGGTGAGACTGCTCCTCTCCTGGCTGCCTGACACCTCCCAAAGCCCTGAGAGAGACCAGGGCAGCAGGGAGCACCTCAGGCTGAGCCTGGCAGGAGGGGACCAGCAGCAGGGACCTGCCCAGGAGGAGAAAGCAGCAGGGACATCCATGGATGAGCCTTGGCAGCAAGGGGCTGCTCCCCTGCAGGTGACAACACAGCCATGGGCAGTGCCACCCAGCCCAGGACACAGCTCTGCCCCTCCTGTGCCTCCCTGATTTAGTGATTCTGAACATGCTTCCTGCTCTGTCCATGACTCTTCACTTCAGAGCTACTCCCAGCTTTTTCATGAGCATTTTGCATAAAATAGATGCTTTTTCTCCCCTTTCAAATATTAGGCTTTATGAAAGTTTACATTTTTTCCTTGTTTGTTTTTTTTTTTTTTCCCCATTTCTACTAGGAAAATCTCATCTCTTTGATTCCTGTCTTCAGCTGACAATTGCCCCTAGCCCATGAGAACACAAAAGCTTCAGAGAAACCTCACTGAACTTTTCCTCAAAGGAAAAGTTTCAGCTACAAAGACCTTGTCCATTGTATCTTCCTCTCCCTGGGAGAGGAAAAGCCCCCATGGAGCCGTGCCCAGCAGGGTGCTCTGCACTGAGAATTACTGAAGTGGAAAAGCCACAGGAGATGAGGAGCAAATCCCACATGCTGAAACCACCTGCAGGTGAGCAGCTCCTCCAGCCCAGCAGATGCATCCTCTCCAAAGGCTGAGGATGAGAGTCACACAGCCCAGCCCTGAGCCACAGCATCCCTGTCCTGGCAGGAGCAGGGATGGGGATGAGTTTCTGGTACCCCAAGCAAGGAGGAGGAGGAGGATGGACCTCCACAGATAAGGCACTTGAATAATGGGCTATAAACTTGTCTCACTGATATTTTCCTCCCATACACAGAAAACAAGTGAATGCAGAAAAATACTGGGAATGAACTGTCAGCTCAGAAATGTGCTTCCCAGTCAGGGTTAGTGCTCCACCATCACCACCTTTTCTAAATCCAAGCACTTTTTTCCCAAATAACTCATCAGCTCAACTGATTTATCATCATCATTATATGTTTGGGGTTTTTTGAATCCCACACCTAAGAGACTTTGCAATTGGACAGAAGAAATAGTATCCATGGGAAGCAAGCCATGGGGGAGATGTTCCTGGAGCACGATGAGTGAGCTGGGCGTTGCAGGCATCTCCAGCTTCACACGGTGAGAGTGGCCTGTCCTGGAGGGCTGGGAGTGTAAAAACTCAAATCATCTGCTTAATGTGAGGGAAAGGAGGGGTCTCAGCTCTGGGACTGATGGGTTTGGCTCATTTAATGCTCTCTGCTTTAAAGCTCAGACTTCCCACCTCGTCAGCCCAGACCCCACCACGTCCCCCAGCCCCTCCAGCCACCTTTGCTCACTCTCTGTCCCGTGGCCCTCAGCAAGGGGCAATTTCACAGCAGGGAAAAAGCCATGGGGACACCATGCAAGCCAAAATTCCCCACCCAGGCACCCCTGTGTCCCACAGGGGCATGCTGCACATTCTGCCTGCCTGGGGCAGGACACAGAAGCGTTTCTAAACGTCAGGAAGCAAAAAAAGCCATCTGTGAGTCTCGAGCAGATGCTGCACAGAGATGAGAGTGAAAGTCTTTAAGGGAAAGGAGGGGGGAAGGAGGGAGATGACAATTAAATAGCTGTTTTAAATGATCTGAAAGATTAAAGGCAGATGAAGGTTTTTGGATTTTTTTTTCTCTGGGACAAGCAAGTACAAGATTACCTTCATGTCTTCTGCCTTCACAAGCTGCTGGTAAGAGGAAAACCTAAGAGCTAAATCGATCAGCCACATTTCCTCATTTTTTTATTATCTCTCCAGCTGACATCTTGGGAAGGGGGAGGGAAAAAGAAATCAAGTGAATTAAAATCAATTGGGGGGGAAAAAGAGAGGAAATTATGTAAGAACTGGCAAAACACAGCAGGCAAAGTGGTTATGTAAAGCAATGAACACAAGAGCTTATTTAAATTAGATCTAGCTGCGAGACAGAGCAGAGTGTAAACGGGCTGGGATTAGGCAGGCTGGGCTGTTGTGCATATGCTGAGTTAAAGCCCTGGGTTCCCTGAATAGTCCATGAAAAAAAGGCAGCTTTTTAGGGATGCTCCCACCACAACAGATGGGATTGCTGCTGGGGCGGGGGTCCCTCTCCACCACTGTGGGGATGGATCCAGGCACATTTACACACCAAAATCTTCATTTTCTTGTCTACCTGAGGGTGTGGCAGCACCATGACCTGATGGGACACAGTTCTGCCACAAAGGTGCCATCAGAGGGGTAAGTGGCACCCAGGACTTCTCTGGTGTAGTGAGTGATTTAGAACAGCTCTGTTTTTAAAAGCCACAGTAGGAGTTTGGCTGTGACTTAAGGAAGAGAAATCAACTTCAATTCCTCTATTCAATACCAGTATAAACACAGGATTCCTGGAGTATTGACTAATCCTGGATAGGATTTGCCAGCAAACCTGGAGAGAATTCAGCCACTTGGTTTTATGGCTTGCTATTTTCACGTAATATGGAGAAATGCTTGTCATGTTTATTTACTCTGCATCACAGATCTGATGGCCTTCCACAGCCCCACAGCAGTGAGCACATCCCACCACCCTGCCAAGGTGCTCCTCACCAGGGCAAAGTGTAAGGGAGTGTTTGCAACACCATACATGGAGTTAATAACTCTGTGAGCCTCTCAGACAAATGGAAATCAAATACATGACCTTGGAAGAGTGTGTAGAGAGCATGGCAATGGATGTCAAGACTCCTGGTCCTTCATTTCCATCCCCTTCACACCTGAGGCTCTTTGGCAAGTCCCTAAAGGCATTGCATGAAGAAATGTAGGCAGAAATAAAGCTGAGGAGCCACTTGGGCAAACAGTTGTTTAGTGTGCAGAGTTATTTACTCTACAAATCATCCAAACTGTGAGCAGGCCTCATAAAACATGATAAACGAGGGCTCTGGAGGGATGGGTGAGCTGCAGCCACGCAGGCTGGGCTGAGGCAGAGCAGATCCAGAGCAGAACAGAGATCCTTCCAAAGGGTGAGGAGGTCCAGAGGAGTTCCCCACGTTCTGCCCTAACAAATGAGCAACTTGGAGCTGCTGGAGCTGTGGCAGTTTCTGGAGGAGCAGGGCCTGCTGCCATGTGTTTTAATAAATGGGATCACACCAGCTGTCTGTGCAAATCAAACATTAGCATGTGTCAGACACTCTCCAGGCACTTGCTGTGACTTGGGGGACATTTTACAGCAGAGCCATCCAAGCACAGGCTGTGCCACACCAGTGGGAAAACATCTTCCCCTGTGAATTTTGGGGGGCCAGGAGCTGCCCACACCCAGCTCCCCTTGCACATGTGCCCAGCCCAGGCTCAGGGGAAATCCTGGGATTTTAGTTTGAGGAGCTGTGTGTGTGGGGACTGACGGTGCACCAGGACTGGAGGTATTTCCTTCAGCTTCCCCTCTTCCCCAGCTTCTGCTGTGAACCTCTCCAGAAAACAGGTATGAAGGTAAGAAAGCAATAAACAGGAAAATCAATTTGCACTGCATCTGGCCAGTAAAATTCAGAGCTTTTTTTCAGGGCTGACACTGTGCAATGTTAATGGCACACGGGGCTGCACATGGTAGATCAGGACCCTCAGTGGGATCCTGTTTTGAGGAAGCTGGTTCCAGAGCCACCCCCACAGGCACAGACTCATGACTGAACAGAGAAAACCTCTCATCCTGCCCCAGAACTCTCTATCTATTGCTGCCACAACAGGGAGCTTTAAAACCTCCTCCAGCTGAAGTGCCATGAAAACATAAATTCACTTGTATGGCTTTAAGAGGTGTTTAATCTGTGTGGAAAAAGAACCTAAAACTGGAAACAGTGCTTTTCAGGGGATGTCTGCCAGCTAAAGAGTTTACTAGACCTAAATAATGTGGCTATAATGGACTTACTCCTGGTACCAGATCCCACGTGGATGCCAAAATCCAAAGCAGACGTCCCTGACTAGCAACATGAAAACCTGGCCATGGAGAATGTATAATAAACCAGATCCACAGGCTGATTAAAGCAGCTGCAAGGACAGTGATGAGCAAAGCTGGGAAAGAGTTCTAAGAATTCTATATTAGAGGCCACACAGAGCTTTGTGCCTCGATGGCAAGAGGTGAGATGTGCCTGGAGTAGGGATCGTGGGGACACACAGTGTCACCCTGCAGAATGTCTCACCTGCTGCTCTTCCTGATTGTGTGCTGCCCCGAGCAATTTGTAATTGCTGGAAGAATATCAGTCATTTCCTCTTACAGTTGTTGTGGAGCTTAAGTGGTGCAAGTTAATACCTGCAAGAACCAAATTTCCTGAGTGTTGTTTGAATAATTACTTTTTTTATTATTCTTACAAGGAATCCTGGTTGTTCACATTCAGTCCAATTGCACTCAGGAATGTCCATTAAAATTTGAATACTCAAAGCAAATACAGAGGAACTTTTTCAAAATCAGAGATGTTGAATTACTACAATCAAATAGGCCCTTACAACTCAGAATATTCCGTGATTCTGTGAAATACTTTTTCCAGGAAGCTTGTTCCAGTTTAGAGAGGATCATTCTCCTGTAATGAACCCAGGAAAACCATAGCTCACACTGGTCTCTGAGGGTATAAATGGTTACAATGTCCTGTTCTGGGACAGAACTTGAACTTCTTTCAATCAGCTAATAAATAAAACCACTTGGAGAACTAATGGCTTCCAAAAAAAGAAAAAAAGCCAGTTTGCTTTAGACAGTTTGCCAAACAGGAATAGGAGTGAAATATGTTGAGTGATTTGCTACAAGTGATTTGCCAGCTCGAGCAAGTGCATCGCTGCTCTCCTTAATTTAAAGACAGAAAATGAATGCAAAGAGATGCAGAGATGCTCTAAAGCAGCTTGAACCCACCTCAAAAGACCAGGGCTCCAGATTGCCACCCAGCAAGACCTCTGCACGTCACACTCCACATCAGCACTGCCCTTTCTCTCCCGGATCTTCCATCATTTGTCTTTTTTTAAACCTCTGCACAGCTCGGGCCGTGGCAGCGCCGGCTCCCACGCTGTGCCATGGTTTCCACTAACGCACTTCAAACCTGACTTGCAACTGCTTTGCTTATTCACTCCAGAGCCCTCCCCGGCCCAGGGCCCTGCTTCATGTTGTGTGATGCTTCCCTGTGCTCAGAGGAATGGAGTGAAACCATGAAACAACCTTCCTGGCTTGGCAAAGCCACTTCTGCAGCCAGATCCCCTGAGAAGGAACAGATTGGCACAGTTTGGGGTTTGGTTCCTCCTTCTCCCCCAACAGCTGCCTCTTTCTTTTAACTTTTAAATTAATCCACTAGTTAATTAAATATATATATATACATGAGGAAAGCCCACAGGTGAACTTCACATACACATAATATATTCATGTTTCCTACTCCTGACTTGGCTAATGGAATTGAATATTTGCAAGACTGTAAGGTATACTGAGAATTGTTTAAAGTGTAATCTCCAAAGATATGGCTAGGAAATAATCCTCTGGTTTTAGCCCTACCATGGTAACAACGAGCATCAGTTTAATCCTAGAAGGAAGATGAGTGGAAATAATGCATTTCAGTCCCATTGTTCTCAAATCAGATGGCTCAGTCTCCTCAGAGAGCAGAGAATTTGGGTTAAGTACACTGGGCTGCCGCTGACAAAACCTTCCAGGCATCTACAGGAGAAATGCAGCCCTCACCACCTCAGAGGAAAGTTAGGGATCATGATAAAATGCAGAGGAAATCCAGGGCTTCTATCAGGGCTTGATTTTGGTTTACTTGAACAGTACAGAGGGGAAACTAGGAGAGTTATGTCTAAACATTTATCGACTCTGGTCTTAAATCTAAATGCACATACCTTCACCTGCTTTTAGTGGGAAGGAATGGTTCTGATTCATTGCCATTTAAGTTTCCTCCCTTTAAGTGTGAGAACATCCCAGCGACTTCAGTACACATGCAGCTTTAAATTCCAACTGCCCGCTGATTAACCCCACCTGAAATTCATGTTCCAAATAAAAAATTGAGCAGCTATCACATGAAAGCTGGCAGCCAAGGGGCTATGGAGATTGGTGTCTTGCTCTCTTCTGTCCCTCCTTTCGTGTCTCTTACATTTTTCAAGCTCAATGCTCCAGTAAACAAATGCCTCAACCCGCCAGAGCACTGGAGCACGGCAAGTGTTGATGCTGAAATCCGTTCCACGCATGGGCGTGTTGGATTTAGCACTGTGTGGAGAGCAGCGAAGCCGTGCTGAAGTCAGGAGGGGCTGCTAAAACCAGCTACGGATTTCCCCAAACCAGCAAAAATAGCAGCCTCTGGCTTCCACGATGCAGCTCCTTTTCAGAAGCCAATGCTATACCCTGTGTCCAAAACTTTCTGAAATTAGGAGCTGTCACTACACTGAAGAAAAGGGCTCTGGCTCAACACAAAGAACGGGGAGAGGGGGGGAGATGGTTTTATTTCCCCTGAACTTGCTGGCCGCTTTCCAGCAGAAGGGGGCAGATGCAGAAAACACAGAGAAAGGGTGGAGATTTGGGGGTTTCTGGCCAGCAGGAGCTCCGGACCGGGCCACGGGAAGCTCCGGGCACGGGAAGGGGCCGGATGAAGCACGGAGCAGGATTTTCTCCGGTGCAAGGTCTCTGCTCAGCGTGGCGGGGCAGGAGCGGGCGCGGGGAGGGGCGCAGCAAGCGGAGCCGAGATCCCCATAAACCCCTCCTGAGCGCACCCCGGGCCGGTGCGTCCCGTCCGGGACATCCCATTCCCGAGCCGGACCCCGCTCCAGCCTCCCCTCCTGCCCCGCCCGGCTCCGCAAAGTTTGACCAGCCGGGGGAGGAGGCGGCCCCCCGGCCCTCACCTGGATGACCGTCTTGAGCGTGGAGGTGTCCACGATGGCGGTGCAGATGAGGGAGTCGGGATCCTGGTCCTTGCCGTAGATCTGCCCCATGGTGAAGATCATGGGGATGGCGAGCAGGAAGGAGGCGATCCAGATGCAGCTGATGAACTTCTTGGTGCGGCTGCGGGACATGATGCTCTTGGCTTTGAAGGGGTGGCAGATGGCCATGTAGCGCTCCACGCTGAGGCTGGCGATGTTGAGTGCCGTGGCATAGGTGCAGGCGTCCCGGAGGAAGTAATAGCCCTTGCAAACGGCCCCGCCGAAAGCCCAGGGGTGATGGACCCAGATGAAGTTGTACAGCTCGATGGGCATGCAGAGGAGGAAGATGAGGAGGTCGGAGAAGGCGAGGCTGGCCAGGTGGTAGTGCACGGTGCTCTGCAGGTTCTGCAGCGACTTCTTCCGCACCAGCGTGTACGCCGTGATGGAGTTGCCCACGGTGCCCACCAAGAACAGAGCCGAGTAGATGACGGTCACCATCACTTTGGAGTAGATGTCGGTGTTGACGTCCAGGTCCTCCTCGTCGGGCACTTTGGGGAGCAGGTCGGAGCGGTTGGTGGCGTTGGCATAGCCGCTGGGGTGCGGCTGCAGCGGCCCGGCGGGCACGGCCGGGGCCGTGGCGTTCGGGTGCATCCCCGGCGCCGGGCAGCGCCGCCCGGACCCGCCGCTGCCCCCGGCGCGGGACTTGGCCGGTTTTAATGCGGCGGGAGGAGCCGGCGGTCCCGGGGCTGCCGCGCGTGTGCGAGTGCGAGACGCGCCCCCCNCGCACCGGGACACCGACACACACCTCGGGACATGGACACACACACCGAGACACGGATACACACACCGGGACACGGACACACACAC